>JBBPSJ010000198.1:0-48262 GCA_038093535.1 Boletus reticulatus
TGACTTCTCCAAGTGCTCGACCCTCCTTGCGGAAATAAACGACGACACCAACACCGCCGCGCTGAACGCAACGGATACACTCTTCAATGACGAAGATGAGGTAGGGTTTGCATGTACAAATGTTGGATCCAAAGACATCAGATCCGTTACCTTCCAGGTGGACGAAACTCGGTCAACTCATCAGAACAGATCAAATAACCGAGCATACATTCATAGTGCACACGAAGTGTGAGTTCCTTCGATTCGTCCTGGATGGCCGACTTTTTGAAACGTTAGCTACTCGTCACATGCAGTTTGGATACCTCATACAGATGTAGACCGTGAGATTCCCGAGTTGGAGGAAGGAAGGCTCTGATATTGGGACGAGTGATAAGTTCAGGATCCTCCGGTATCTTCGAAGAGTGCTCGGCGGAGCAAGGTTACGCATATAGGGTCATGACATTGTCATCAAAACGTGAAAGAGGGTCTGGCGCAGCTGGACAAAGGATACGCATTTGGCTAGCATAAAGCCATGGTCCATGTAGTCAGTGGACCGCGCCGGAAGAATAGATTGGATTCGAACTCACCTAGGCCACAGCTTAGGAAACGGATGGACCTCGTACCGTCCTTGACGCCGAGCGACTCGTGAACACAGGGAGAGTCGCATTAGTCGACCCCAGTAGTCGGGAAGAGAGATGCGAATAGCACGAATCCATCATCTCGAAGCTAGCTTATGTAATTGAAGCGTTGGTCTTTGTTTGTAACAGAAGTCCTAGCGCTGACAAGTAAACCACAGGTTTCAATCGACCATAATATCGTGACATCGAACGCTCGTACATACAACGACAAAGAACACTCTACAACACATGTGTGGTGCACCGCTGCAACTCAGCTACAACCGCCGCCACACTGGCACCTGAAAGCCAAGTCAATCAATAAATAGTCAAAGATATGCCGACGACACGTACGATCCACCATGCTGGCAGCCGCACGGGCAATTAGGGCCACACTGGCAAGAATTCACTGGGATAGAGACGATCTATATGCTCGAGTCAGTTCGCTCAACGCGCAAGTCAGAAACAGTACGAACGGTGTTCATAGTTCTTGGTGGTAATAACAGTGGGTGATTTGGATGAGGAACGAAACTCGGCTCACTCGCTCTTTTCATCTCCAGCTCTGGCTGTTTGGCGTTGTGTTTATGCCTCACCATTCATTTGTCCCGGTGGGTCTAGTCCGGGATGGCTGGGTGGTCCATACGGCCTGAAATGACGTGTTTATCGTACAGCGCCCGCGCTAAGCCCTACCTGCTCCCTTTTTTACCGCAGTATGGTCAAGGGCCCCATAGAATAATGCATATTGTTCTCGTCATGCATGCTTCTGGAACATTGGTCATGAGCATCAGCCAATGTTGGATGCCGTTCTATCGTCGCAACGAGTCGCTCTAAGAAGGAACACAATTATCGTTGGAGCAACCTTACCGTGGAACCAAGCAGCTTGCAAACTCGTCTTGGGCTGCATGCATGCAGAACCAAAGGGGTATCCTTCATCACAAGATTCGCAGTCTTTTAGTATTACAAATGGTCTGCTTCTGTCAATAAGGCCTCCTCGTCTACGCACACGCACCGTGGCCATACTTATCGAATCCCATTGGTCAGCCTCGCCCCCACCACAGCAACACACACCATGATGAGTGACCACGCCCACGTGACGCCCCATTGCTTTGCCCACGTTGACCCGTTCAGCGCGGTAAAGAGCGTACTGACGACGACGGGACCGATCGAGCGTCCGAGGCACATGGTGAATTGGACGAGGCCATTGCTTTGCCCGAGGGCTGATCCCGTTTTCTTTGCATTCGCAGTCGCGCTCCCGGTTCCGCTTCTAGATGGGCCTAGTGCAGACATGGAACGGAAGCCGGAGTCGGAACTGGTGATTTCGGTAGAAGATGGCGTAGAGTTAGTAGGGGCATGCCGTTTGGTGAGGAGCATCACGACGCTGTACGGGATCGCCGCAACCCTGGACAAGGCGAGCATCAGCCCGATGCCAATCCAGATGCTCATCTCGGTCGTTGTCGTGGTTCCAATATCGCCCCTAGTCACATGTGACAATTGGGACTGTGCAGAAGGACGGGTAACCGCGAGCACGTTCAACAGCGGGAGGAATGCAAAGGCGATGGGCCAGATATACATACACGTGTTGTATGTCGTGGCATAGTCAAATCGACGAAGGATATAGGGCATAGCAATGAGCCGGAGGAGGACAGCGAATGTACCAGAAAAAGAAAGGAATTTGCCGATAGTGGAAGGCTGTCAAGAGCATTAGGAAAATAAAACCTGTACTCGTATGTGATGCACGGAAATACTCACTTGAAGTCCCAAGCCACCCGCATCGACGGGCGTGTAGCAAAAGAGGGCAAAGACAACCTCGAACGCGGAGCTCAGGAAGCTCAGCGCAAGCCCAGACAGCGTCAATGCTCGTAGGGCAGGTATTGCGAGGAGTGCTTTCGCGCTCATGGATCCTGAAGTCGCATTCGTCTCGGAGGCGGAATGTGGCGCGCTGTCAGGAACGCTGTCTGCAGCCCCTTTTCGTTTACTTGGAAGTGTCTGTTGAAGCCAGAGTAAAGAAGTCAGCATTGCATGACATGTATACACCCAAGTTCTCTCGGACAGACCTCTTCTATCAAAAAATAGGCCAATGCAATACCCAAGAGGGCACATAGAACGGTGATGATAGAGGGTGGGAGATGGGGATGATCCACAAAGAGAGGCCATGAAGAATATTTTGTGTATCGTGCTGCTGCGTTCGCAAAAGTCCCACCAATGAGGGGACTACAATACATCGGGGGGTCAACCTTTAGGCGACGAAAACAAAGAACAAAAAGACCCACCCCACGACTGTGCCTGTCGACCACGCGAGGCTATATATGGGCACAGCGACGTTTTGGTTGCTGTCATCTGTGATTTCGACCAAGATCGAGTGGTGAACAGCGATGTTTCCTGCTGTCAATCCACCTAAGAAGTTGCCCTGAGCGGCGAGATTGACCGAGCAACAAAAAAAGCCGACCAAAAAACCGTGATGCAAGGATCGCGAGCAACGACGTCGACAAACCAAACCCCATAGTCGAGATTGCCATGCCGACGAGACAGGAAATGACAATAGGACGCCGACCGACGACGTCTTTTCGAACGATAAGGATGAATCGTGTCAGAATCCAGAAACAATAAGAACTACATCGAATCAACTACCCACCCGATAACCTCCCCAGCTGATACACCGAGAACATCTCTGCGAGTGAATACGTGCTCCCCTAAAAGTTTGGGGTAACGGCGTTGTCCCTGTCAGCACAACCTGCGCATACACTTGCGGGTACTCACGATGAACCCACTATAAAATCCAACTTGCTCCGGCGCGGCAATGTGGAGATCAGCTAACAGTTGATTGATGTACGGAAGGATTTGTGTATAGGCGATAGCATCAACGATGCGCAGGGAGATAAGGGCACCAAGTTGCGCCTTTGGGAAGGGTGTCAGACCCATGGCTTGAGATGCCTCTGTGATACCCCCGTGCTCTGCGTCTGGCAGGAGTCGCGTCGACTCGTCGACTTCGTGGAGAGCATTTTGGTTGGGACTGGTCTTGGACATGAACATTGAGTGGGCCATGCACGTGTGTGAGCACACGCACTTGCCAAAGTGCACACGAAATGAAACAGTCCACGGCGATTGATCGTATCGCGTGGGGTTAAAATTGCACCGGCGTCCGAGTGTCTAATTCGATCCACCGATGAGAATACATCACTTTCCGGTGCGCGTGGGTTATGCCCTCGAACATATCCAGAGTGGTAGCAATGATCGAAATAGATTTCAACTGAGGAAACGGCGGTAATCCGTTTTGTTTGTATCGATTTGTGCTCGTTTCTCTGTAGGTCATACCTCTGTTACAGTTTCACCCTCAGTTTTATCCCCTCCACAACAGCGATATATCCGTGCCTGCGTCACACAGGTAATTCATTCATTGACCCGAAGTTGATACCAATAGATTGTGTCTAGCACGGATAGTGCAGGGTGTTTGTTTTTGTGCCATTTGCCTCGCCACCAATCTGTGACTTTTGGTTATGAAGCTGATGAATCGATTTACCAAAAAGACAATGTACCTTCACTGTTGGCAGTCGACACCATCCATGATCCGCCATGCCGGGAAGTACGGGAAGATCTGGACGAACTGAGGTCCATACTCTATGAAGAACAACTTTGCATCATGTTCATGTTAAATCCTTTACTACAACGTATCTTGAATAGAAGGTGGACTCGGAATACAAATAGAGTTTGGTGACTAGCACTCTTAGACGAGCAGTCGATTCGATAAATACAAATGCGTACATACCCAAACGTCAATCAAGAAAAAAGACGAGTGACATATCTGACCGCCTGCATACCTCATGCCAACAGTCTTCGTTATACTCCCCACCCGGTAGTTTGATCATATCAACCCCCCTCAGGCCAACACCTCTGTGCACATGCACCATAGCCACATTCATTAAATCTTCCTGGTCAGCCTGATCCCCACCACACCAACACACATCAGAATGACAGACCACACCCACGTAACGCCCCATTGCTTCGCCCACATTGACCCATTCAGCGCAGTAAAGAGCGCACTGACGACGAAGGGACTAATCGAGCCTCCGAGAGAGATGGCGAGTTGGACGAGGCCGTTGCTTTGCCCGAGGGCCGACCTCGACCGCTCTGCATTCGCACTTGCAGTCACGGTCCTAGTTTTGCTTCTAGATGGGCTCGGTGTGGACATATCTTGGAAGCCTGAGTCGGCACTGCTGATTTCGGTAGAAGGTGGTGTAAAGTGAGTAGGAGCGTGCCGTTTGATGAGGAGCATCACGACGCTGAACGGAAGCACTGCAATCTTGGACAAGGCGAGCACCAGCGCGAGGCCAATCCAGACGCCGACCTCGGCCGTTGTCGCGGTTCCAATCTCGCCTCCAGTCATATGAGATGCAGGAGGCCGAGTAGCCGCGAGCGCGTTCAACAGCGGGAGGAGTGCAAAGACGATGGGCCAGAGATACGTACACGCATTGTATGTCGTAGCATAGTCAAATCGATGAAGGATATAGGGCAAGGCAAAGATCCGGAGGAGGACAGCGAATGTACCAGAAAAAGAAAGGAATTTGCTGATAGTGGAAGGCTATCAAGAGCATCAAGACAAAAAACCCTCGTATGTGATGCACGGAGATACTCACTTGAAGTCCCAAGCCACCCGCATCGACGGGCGTGTAGCAAAAGAGGGTGAAGATGAAGTCGAACGCGCAGCACAAGAAGCTCAGTGTGAACCCAGACAACGTCAGTGCTCGTAGGGCAGGTATTGCGAGGAGTGCTTTCGCGCTCATGGATCCTGAAGTCGCATTCGTCTCGGAGGCGGAATGTGGCACGCTGTCAGGAACGCTGTCTGCAGCTCCCTTTCGTTTACTTGGAAGTGTCTGTTGAATTCAGAGTAAAGCAGTCAGCATTGCGTGACAAGTCTTACACCCTTCTCTCGAACAGACCTCTTCTATCAAAAAATAGGCCAATACAACACACAAGAGGGTACATGCAGCGGTGATGATAGAGGGTAGGAGATGGGGATAATCCACAAAGAGAGGCCATGAAGTATATGGTGTTGCCGCGTCCGCAAAAGTACCACCGATGAGGGGACTACAATATCAGGGGCTCAACTTTTAGTTAGGCGACGAAAAACAACAAAAAAAGACCCACCCCACGACGGTGCCTGCCGACCACGCGAGGCTATATATTGGCACAGCGATGTTTTGGTTGCTATCATCGGTGATTTCGACCAAAATCGAGTGGTGAACAGCAATGTTTCCTGCTGCCAATCCACCTGAGAAGTGCATGAATGAGCCCTGAGCGGAATTGACCGAGCAACAAAGAAAAGCTGACCAATAAATCGTGATGCAAGGATCGCGAGCAACGACGTCGACAAACCAAACCCCATAGTCGAGATTGCGATCCCGACGAGACAGGAAATGACAACGGGACGCCGACCAACGACGTCTTTTCGAACGATAACAATGAATCGTGTCAGAAACAATATGAACTACATCAAATCGACTACACACCCGATAACCTGCCCAACTGGTACACCGAGAACATCTCCGCGAGCGAATATGTGCTCCCCTAAAAGTTTGGGGTAACGACGTTGTCCCCGTCAGCGCTACCCGCGCGCGCACCTGCCGGAATCATACTCACGAGGAGCCCACTATAAAAGCCAACTTGCTCTGGCGCGGCAATGTGGAGGTCAGCTAGCAGTTGATTGATGTACGGAAGGATTTGTGTATAGGCGACAGCATCAACGATACGCAGGGAGATAAGGGCACCAAGTTGCGCCTTTGGGAAGGGTGTCGGAGCCCTGGCTTGAGATGCCTCTCCGTGCTCTACGTCTGGCAGGAGTCGCGTCGACTCATCAGGCTCTTGAGGAGCATTTCGGTTGGGACTCGTCCTGGACATGGACGTGAGTGGGCAATGAGTGCTCGAGCGTGGGCACACAATACAAAACAGTCCACCTCGGATCGTATCGCGTGGAGTTAAAATTGGATCAGCATCCGAGCGTCTGATTCGGTCCACCGATAAGAAAACACATCACTTGCGCGCGAGGTTATGCTCTTGAACATATCCCTTGGGTTGCCGTGGTATGTACTAGTAATGCCTGTATACAATCAAAAGACTTTTATTTGTAGCTGTTTGTACCTATGTCCGGGCCGGGCAACACATGAATATTTGTTCACATTAAACTTTTTTGCTGCAACATATCCCGCTGAATGGAAGGTGGAATTGTGGTAACCTGATTGCGCTCTTAGACAAGCGGTCGATAGACGCAAATTGGTACATACCCAAACATCAATCAAGAAAGACGAGTGTCATATTCGACCGTCTGCATACCTCATGCCAACGGTGTTGATATACCTCCCACTCCGGTGGTTTTATCATATCAGCGCCAGACCAAGCATTGAAAGAAACATCGGGGGAAGGGTTCATAGCAGTAAAGAAAGCAGCGACGGCTGGGACGGATTCTTCTTCAATAACTGAATCGAGGACATCGATGGAAAAGTGGGATGGCAACGTGAATCCGAGATTCGCAAGAGGCAATTCAGTATACCCTCGTGTGTCCATGGCAATGGCAATAAAAGAGAGAGACGGGCATGTTTGCAGAATTTGTAGCAGTCCATCTGGCGTGATCCCGTCTTCTGTGTTCCAGCCTCCACTTTCATTTATGGCGAAGTGTTCCATGTTTGGCCATGCTGATGCCAATGCAAAAAGATCGTCGTCTGTCAAGCCTACGTCCCACTGGATATCGATGTGTATATGATGGAGATTGATGAATGCTATGCACGGCAATAAGTGTACTAAGGAAAGTAGTGGGGACTCGTCATCAGAGATGCCATCCGAAGAGGACAACTCATGTAACGAGAGCCATTCGATGGTATGATCAGCGTTGGACGTATGAACAGCAGCCGAGAAGGAGGAGAATTCCTGCCTTGAAGGACAGCTGTCAATCGTAAGATCGAGTTTTTTGATGATAGGAAGAGGGATCCGAGAGAGTAACTGTGGGATTGTGCCGAAAAATGTAGGATGTAACTCCAGGGTACTCAAATTGGAAAATAAAAGCGGCGAGATGCAATTCGGCAATGTATTGATCTGCCTGAATGCAAGCAGAGTCAACGCAGGCATGCGAGACAAATGTGTAAGAGCATCCATGTCCAGGGAAACATTTGGACAATCCACTGTGTGGAGGTTTCGCCACCGGCAGATCCAACTGGAGACCATTTCACTGAATGCGACGTCAAACTCTGCCACATGGCACGAAAAGTGTTCGATATTTGGGGAGGAGTCTGGAAGCGACGCGAGGGAATCCTGTAAGCACAGTGGGAACAGCCGTGGATTCCCGAGTTTAACGTCAAGGGAAATCAGGGATGGGAATGCAAGGCGCAACAGATGCGGTGTGGATCCACTGCCCTCGTATCTGAGCATCAGGTGGCGGGTATTTGGGAAGAGTAGCTCAGTAGTAGGGGGACTAGAGAGGATTTTGACGGATTTCTCGTCAATCCCAAAATGCTCGAAGTCCGTTAGACTCCGGATACGACGTGTGTAATTTCGGAGGATATCCCAGTCAATCCGCGTAAGGGGTCTGCGAAATGAATGTTGCTAAGAGAAAATGAATAAGATATCCACAAAGTTTACTGAATGTTTGGGACATCTTACAAAGTAGTGCTTGGTATTTGGGGACCGTGCTTTTGGGAGACACCGCACGAGAGGAGATAGGCAGTGAAGCTCCTTCCAGAGTACGTCTAGCGCTGGTTCTCTGAATGCACGACATGTTCTAGCTAAATACGCCAGCTGTCTGTGAGAACAAAGGCGACCAAAGATATTCAAAAGGATATCTTGTGTCTCGAGCACGCGATGCATCCTGATCTGGATTGAACGGGATGGTTAAACGCAAGTGAAGGAAAACAGGTCGAGTTGAAGGGAAGGAAAAACGTGGGCGAGGTCACGTGGCTTGCTTTGATGCCAGTCTATTGAAGAATCGTAGTTGCCATTGACGTCCAATGCCATCACAAGCATGTCATGGACCCGACTGACTGCTTCGCACTGCTCATCGGGATAGAGACCCGGCGAGGTTTGGAGCGTTCCATATCATTCACATCAGGCCCCTCATTGTTTCAGGCTCCGTTACAACCGTACACCATTGCGCCGTCACATCCGTTTACTTCTTGTTCCAAACTCGATGCACATGGTGAGCTAAGAGCTTCGCCCCTGCAAGAGCTTCGAACAACTACTCTCGCAGCTGCCTGCATCTGGCACCACCCCCTCACTCCTGTCGAGGCTGAGTGGAATGGCGCCAAATTTAGAGAGGCGAGAAGTGTAAAAGGCCTCAGATCCAGACCGTACTCCCAATTATCGAGTAACCTCCAACTTTCTGTTTGGCAAGATTGCGTGCGGACTCGATCGATTAGAGTCAGTCATTCACCCTGATTTCCGAAGCAACTCAAACGGCTTGCATATGAATCGGTAGGTGTAGCAAAGGAGCGGTGAGCGCGACATCGAATGCGAGGCTCAGAAAACGCAGTAAAAAATTACAGTGCTTATAAGGCAGGCGCTATCTAGCGAAGCTCCGTGGCAAATACTAGCAAGTGCAGCCCCTGGGTCTGCGCCATCTCCGTCGACTAGTACGAGTCGCCTGGATGCAAATTCAACATTCAAGCTGTGTCATCAATTCGGCCAGAGCATGCATGGCTCTGAATGCCATGATGTCAAACACACGCCCAGTGCGAGTGAGTAAAAAACAATTCGTTGCTGAACACCCGGTATGCTAGAGCTGGTAGCTCAGGCTGGTCGCTTGAATGCCGCCAGCTAATGCACGAACGACAATAGGACGGCGCTGACAGGACAGACCACAGGTTTCAAACAACCATAATATCGTGTCGTCCAACGCTCGTACATACAACAGTAAAGATTACACTCTTATTCACAACATTGGTGCAATAACCCATGTGCGCTGCGATGCAGCCACGCTCGCTTCAGCCACAGTGGCACCTAAAAAGCCAAGTCAATCAACAATAGTCAAAGACATGCTGACGATACGAACGGTCCACCATGCTGGCAGCCGCACATGCAACTAGGGCCGCACGTGCAATCCTGGTCCACAGGGATAGAGGTGATCTATATGCTCGAGTCAACTCCCAGTTCGCTCGACGCACAAGTCAAAGAAATAGGACGAACGATGTTCATGATGCGTAGTTCTTGGTGGTAATAACAGTGGGTGATTTGAGTGAAACTCGGCTCACTCGTTCTTTTTATCTCTAGCTCTGGCTGTTTGGCGTTGTGTTCATGCCTCACCCCACCCATTTATCCCCGGTCGGTCTAGCGCGGATGACTGGGTGGTCCACATGGCCTGCAATGGCATGTTTTCATACAGCGCTACGCGCTAAGCCCCACCCTTCTCCAAACAGTCAAGGACCCCAGAAAATGGTGTGCACCGTTCCCGTTATGGATGCTTCCGGAACCTTGGCCATGACACCAGCCAACTTCGCGAATGCCGTTCTACCAACGTCGCGACGTTGAACGAGTGGATCATGCTCACGACGTAATATTGCTGTACATATGACCCTTGAGGCAATTTTGCCACCCCCAATGATGGTCACGGTGGTGCGTGCTTACTCGATTAACCGTGTCGGATCAATTGTGTTACTTCCACTGCCACGTTCCGAGGAGCAGTACGTGCTAGCCCGCTCTTGACAAGTCCAAGTATCTTCTCGCGCCCAACATGGTCCTCGTTGGTGGAACTGGGACGAACGTGATGACGCGGGACAAGGGTGCAATTATCGTTGGAGTAAGCTTACCATCCGAACAACGCTGCACATACTTAGCCGGAATCAAGCAGCCAAACTTGCACGGGTGCATAGCCTTGAACGGGGTATGCACGGTTGATGGTTGACGTTGAGGCGTCGAGGAGGACCTAGTATCATACAGGCACAACTTCCTCTCGTGATCCGAGTGTAATCGCCACCTTTCACAACTCCCCAATTTCGCCACAAGAATCCATAATACCCACCGATCGGTGATCATTCCCATTGCGGTCACCTTCATCTCCAGCAACTTCAACTACTTCCGCTTTCAATTTTCCCAGTATCGGCTTCACCCAGTACTCTTTCTTTGCCTGCTCCCGCTCGTGATTACATGGTGTGAGTTGTTGATGTGGTAAGCCTTTTTCTGCTCTGGCACGACCGACCATCGTGTTGGCGGAAATGTCCACTCGACGCGACAGTGGCATTGTGCATCAAAGTTGGTTGTTACTCAGGCTGGATTCAATGATAATCTAGGACGTGCCTACGACACGCACGATCCACCATTCTGGCAGCCGCAGTCGCAACTAGGACGGCAAACGCAATTGCTCTCGCTCACACAGAGGCGATCTATGTGCTCGAGTCAACTCCCGACACGCAAGTCAAAGTGACAAGACGAACGGTGTCCATCGTGAGTAGTTCTTGGTGGTAATCGCAGCGAATTTGTATGAGGAGCGAAACTCGGCTCACTCGCTCCTTTTACGTTGTGTTCATGCCTCACCTCGTCCATTTATCTCTATCCCGGGTTGGTCTAGTCCAGATAGCTGAGTAGTCCGCACGACCTGCAATGGCATGTTTTCGTACAGTGCTCCACCTTCCCTTTTTCATCACAGCACCCTTGAATTCTCCAAACGGTCAAGGCCCCCCAAAAAAATATGTAGTGCGTACCGTTCTCGTCATGGATGCCGTTCTACCGTCGCGACGAGTCGCTCCATGACGTAATATTGCTGTACAGTATGACCTCGTAACCCGTGAGGCAATTTTGCCACCCCAATGATGGTGGCGCTTGCTTGCTCGATTAACCGTGTCGGATCAATTGTGTCACATCCACTGACCTGTCAGGTTCAAGTATCTTATCGCGCCTGACATGGTCCTCGTTGGTAGAACTCGGAGGGACGCGGGACAAGGGTACCATGATCGATGGACGCATAGCAAACTTGGAGGTATGCACGGTTGAGGCATCGAGGAGAACGATGGAGGACGTGCCTTGTCGTGTCGGAGACATTCGATAAGCTGATAGCTCGCTGGAACGTAAACATGTTGGGGGTGAGTTTTTTCTTGTGGTGTACAAAGCAGAGAGCCATGGTATCGACGAGCGAGCAGAAGACGACCCACCTGATCAAATGTTACACTCATCGTCAACACTCCGGGACACTCCAGGGAGATAGGACCGGCCGACGCACAAAAATATGGACTGTATTTACCCTTACGAGGATCGTACAAACGCACCACCCAAAAAATTAACGAGACTCTGTCACCTTTCCATACCCCTGAAATACACACGTCTTACCCACCGTCGTCGACGGGTTACCCATCCATCACACGGTCGTCCATCTGGTCGAGGATGTGTCCAAGTATCGGTAGTGTACGTCCAACCATCTATGTCGTCCGTTGAATAGATACGCGAGATTCGGTGGGGTTGAACCACGCGGTGGACGGGAGGCGTCAGACACGAGACAACAGAGAACACTCATTTGTATACATACCTTCATCCGCACCTACGCAGACGCTCGTAGTCGGAGTATCACAATCGACAGCCCATGAAGCGACCAGATCGGGTCGCCAACCTTCTGTCTCGACGAAAGCCCAGCCAGGTGAAAGCGAGAACGTGAGGTTGCTACTGTGCGAAAACAAGATGAGTACCTCGGCGCGCGCATGTCAGGAACGCAACAATGGATGGGGATCATCATCAAGACCAACCGCAGCGCACAAGAAGCGAATGGAAAATGAAACTGAAAACCCACCTCACTTCTCCGCCGACGCCACTCCATCCATCTCTACCCCTCGTCCAGCCCACCCGTTCGTTCGGTCTCAGATTCGCTTTGGACCACGTCCCTCCTGTCGCAGTCACCGTCGAGCTCGACATCGTGGACGCCATATCATCCTCCCCACCGTCGTCTTCGCCCTCCCGTACAAATGTGACTACAGATTTACGTCGCTTTCCGTCAGACGTGTCTTGGGCCCAGCGTTCGTTCTCCCAGAGTTCGACGTGGGTGAGTGGTGTGTTCCAGACAACATCATCGAGTCGGTCGTTGTCGATGAGATGGCGTACGAGGAGGAGAATGTCGCGGGGAGTGAGAGTGAAAGTAAATGTGCGCGTGCAAGTGAACGGTGGCGGATGACGGATGCGATGACCAACGACAGGGAGAAAGGAGAGGGGGTTTGGGAAGCAGGGGACGTTAATGGACAGTTGGAGCGAGAGGCCAGGCCCACATCCAGACAAGGCGGCCGATACAGCAGAGAGTAAACCCCGGAAACGGGGATGGAGTGCACCTATACTACCTGCACCTGCGAGGAAGAAGAGAAGGCGGAGAGGGAGGAAGTCAGTCATGAGAAGGGGGAGGAGGAGGAGGAAGGTGACGAGGGTGACGATGAGCAAGGGGTGGTGGGGTTGGGTGATGGGCCGGGTGGCCAGTGGACTTGGAGGATCTGAGGTGCAAGGTGATTTTGAAGCAGCTTCGTTGGATGGTGTGGGGTTGGGCATGGAGGACCTGGGGTGCAACTTAGGCGGGGATGGGGTCGACGAGGGCGGTGACTGAGGGGCGACCAAGAAAGGGAGAAGTGGCACGATGGTATCGTACGCGTCCGAACTAGGTACATGGAATTAATTCAATGATAGTAGCAGATGAATACACTCACAAGGCACCCATGAGATTTTGGATGGCCTGTATATTTGCCTGCCAGTCAGCTGTCCCTTCGCCAACGCTGATCGGGACAGGTTGAGCACCCGGCTCAGGGTAATAGCCAAGCATGACGCCAAGGAGTAAGATATGAGGGATCAACAGCATCATTTTCGGAAAGTAACCTAATCCAGGTGAGTGAACGCGACGACTGAGTGAGACGGAAGGAACGCACAAAAAAAGCCATAGGCAGCCAGAAAAACGGTGGTGCGTTTCCAGCCCTTTTTCCATAGGACGATTTCCTCGATACGGTCCTGCAGCCAGAAGACGGGACCGATTTTGGACACGAAGCGACGAAAGTTGGCGGTCATGATCGGAACCGAGAGGGGATCTCGAGTGCTGAGGAGCGAGTGTGACGCCGACCGAGGATTCGGGGTCGCGATGGCGGACGCAATGATGTTGGTGCTGGGCAGAGGCGGGACGGGGACGGACGCGGAGAGGAGCATCTGCGGGACGAGTGTGAGGGCAGACTTGACAGGGGAGAGTGAGTCGGACAACGTCGAGGACCGTGTTCGGGTCGTGTCGGGCAGCGAGGTCAATACCTTTGTGGCGGGTTCGATTGCGGTTGGTTTGAGACGGACGGCGTCGGCAGGGATCTCAACGTATTCAAACGTCGCCATCGTCGTCGACCACAACGTGCTCAATATTATTTATTTATTTATTTATGACCTTATACCTTTTGTTACGAATTTCACTGCACCGCCACCCATCCTCGCCATCGTTGTCGACGACGACGAGACACTCTCGGACGTCGCGTCGCACGATGTCCACGCTCTCCCCGCGCCTCCTCCCTACATTCATCCCGTCCTTCAATGCCCTCCTCGCCGCCCTCGCGCTCCCCTTCACCATCGACGACCCATCCGACCTAACCCCCTCCCTCCTCCTCGCCATCTTCGAGTCCCTCATCTGCGCCCGCCTCCCGATCCCTCCTTCCGTTCGTCAGTCCAGAACCAGAGATGCCAAAGCCCGCGCCATGCTCGTTCTCTTGGGCGTCCTCGAGTGTGACGTCCTTCGTGGTGGTACCTCGACCGATGCTGAACACTCCATCGCGGCTTCCACCGCGGACGACTCGGTGCTCGGCGGGGCCGGCGGTGTCAGTGTCGATGGCTGGGTCGACGAAATCGGACTCGGCGAGGTCGACCCTGAACGACTCGCCGATGGGGGTTGGGAAGAGACCATCTTTGTCGGTGAACTGCTTTGCTGGCTCGCCCGTCGAAAGGGCATCTTGCCTCGTACCAAGCCTTCGCACCGAACTTCTCATCCACGCTCGCTGTACTCGAATTACCACTCGTATGGCACAGAAGGCGAGGGCGACACGGCCGACTTTTCAATGTCCCTCCTCCTGCGGCCTTCTCCCCCTCAAAAATCACCACGACCCCCATCGCCTTCCCCGTCTTTCGCTGACATCGACGCCAACGCCGAGTCTTCCATACTCTCACACATTACAGATGTCCCCCGTCACCCCCTCGCTCACTCCCCCGAACCATCCCTCTCTGTATCTGCAACGACTAACACAGACCTCTCCATCCGTGCACGAAGTGTCTCCTCGCGCACAAGCGTGTCCAACGCGCACGAGGATCCAGACGAATTTGAGGAAGCGTCTCAGGACACCCTGCAGTTGTATAATCCGCGCAGGATGATCCAGGACGCGGAAGACGACGACGATCGGCCGCCTACATTTCGCCCACGGTGTATACACGAACTCGATGACCCCTCATACATCCGTGCGCTAGCAGGTCCTTCCTCGTCCTTTGATCCGTCCGTTTCACACGAGCGTGTTTCCGAGGACGAGGAGGACCTAACCAGAGACGAAGCCGACAATGCAGATGAGCAGGACTACGATGACCCCTACGCACCCTCAACTCCAACACTCCGGCGCGTCCGTCTCACTGGCTGGATCGAACCCGTCGACTCCGCCGCCGAACTCAGCCAATTTGTTGCTTCCCGTGCTCATTCTCGCTCACGTGTCTTTAACGCGACCTCAACTCCGAGTTCAGGATCACCGTCTCGATTGCAGATGCAGACGTACCAACACGCGCTCCCCAAGTCAACCTCGCGCCTGAAAACAAACCTATCCCCTCCCCCGCGTCCGGGCTCGGGTAAACCGCGCACTCCGCGTCGTGCATCCCCCTCCCCACCACTCTCCTCACCTCCACCCACCTCGTCGAAGCACCCACCCGCGCGCTGGTCACCGAGTCCCCCACCCTCTCCTCCCTCTCCTCCCGCACACTCGGATCCGCCGTTCGACGTCTCCTTTTCGACACTCAACAACACGAGTACGCCCGCGAAACCCCGTCCGCCACGTCGTCGCGACCGCTCTCCTTCCTACACCCCCTCCCCACCCTCGTTCACAACGCCCAGCAGCTTACGAAACGGTAGCGGTAGCGGTGGTGCTGGCTCTGGCTTAACCTCTGGTACCCGGCCCAGTCTTCCGGTGACGACGACGACAGGGAGAAAGACAACTTTGAGGAGCCCGTCGCCATCCCCCACGAGTACGGGCACGGGCACGGGCTTCAAGGGTAAATCACCACCGCCAGGCTCGACAGCGACGACGAACACGCTCCTGACGGAGCGCGCTCGGTTATTGACAGAGTTGGCGGCGCTCAAGCGGGCGCGTGCTGCGAGCGGTGCGAGGGGTGCGAGGGGTGCTGTGTCTGGAATTGGGCCGGGGATGGGAGGCGGTGGGGCCAGTCGGCGCGTCGGTGTTGGGGTCTGATTCAATATCTGATACTTTCATATCCAAGGACGAGTCTTGGTTGCAACGTTGAGCGTTTGGACTTGTACGATACTGCGCCTTGTTTTCTGTTGTCTCACACGACCTCGTTTACAGTAATGAAATTAGCATATAATACGATGGGAACAGTCCGATCTTGGGATGTGGTTAGCGCTCATTCCCCTTTTCCGTTTTACGCCACCACTCAATACCACCTCTCAGTGCCTCCATCACTTCTTCCACCTCCTCGTCTTCCTCCCGAACACATTTCTCCCCCCCTTTCGCCTTGGCTATTGACATTGCCTTGCCACCAGCCAGCGACGCAATCGCCCGCTGCTTTTGGGCTACGCGTTCCTCATACCCAGCGAGTGTCGCACACATGATATGAACGGCATGTTCGAGTCGCTTGGCAGCGGCTGCAAGAACCAGCGTCCTGCAACGAGACCACGTCAGTCACCGTCCATCGTCCATTGGACCATATGACACGATAATGAGAAATGGGTACATACCTGCCTTGCATACCCGTCGGGGCGCCCACGAGGACGCGCCAAGCGGTATTATCAGTCGACGCTGCATCGAGGGGAAAGACCCGATGGAGGGATTTACGGAGTGTATGGAACGCGTCCGTTCGCGTTTCGAGCTAGGTATGAATCCACGTCAGGACAATGTTGTCGATGGAAGAAGGTATTATAACAACGCACAGGGATTTTGCGCGAGCAACTTGCTTCCACTTCCATCTTGATCTCGGGGATCTCCATCTCCATCTCCACTAGGGGAAGCAGCGTTCATACAGAGTGACAAGCTCGGTACCATGATCGGTGTGGCTTACATTGGTCGTCTGCAGTATCGCCGTTGGGCTCTTGTTTGATTTGAACCTCGACGATCTCGACATCGCTATCGCTCTCGTCCTTCTGTGTGTCCTGCTTCTCAACTGGCGGTGACGCAACCCCCTGTCCTGGCTTCCGATCGTTTGCCCCCGCAACATGGTTATGATTCTCGCTGGCTGTCTTGAAGGGTGTCTTGAACGGCGTCTTGAACGGCTTCCTCAAACTGTTCGCCGAACTATGTGGTCGCGTGACTGGTCCAAGGGTCGGTAAGCTGAAACGGCGCTACACAAGTGACTTACCGAGAGGTGGTGGCATGCTCGTACGAACGCCAGCGCTCTTGGTCGGACTAGTGCGTTCATCCTTTGTATGCTCAACCTTGACCCTTTTCGAGTTGGGCAACGCCGATTTATCGCGTCCATGTGCATTGGGCCGTTTGAATCCCTGAACCGGCG
Organism: Boletus reticulatus; assembly: GCA_038093535.1. Lineage (NCBI taxonomy): Eukaryota > Fungi > Basidiomycota > Agaricomycetes > Boletales > Boletaceae > Boletus > Boletus reticulatus. The sequence continues at coordinate 17,271 of JBBPSJ010000198.1, forward strand.
CCGAGTTTAAACAATCCCAAAGTGTCTGTTGGCCTGGGTTGGCCGCGTTCGTGCTAGCAGATACGGGTGGACGCTGCTGCTGTGGTTTCTGCCCGTCGTCTTCCTCATCTTCCTCGTACCCAGCATTCCAAGCCGACCTAGAGATGACCGATGCAGCATGCTCTTCGTCCGAGAGGTTTGTTTTCAGTTGCCGCGTCTTGTCGGGATACTTGCATACCTGTATGATGCATGTCACGAAAAGGAATGACGGATGATGGGCAGAGTACACACGTCGCACATCTTGTCACAAACACCCTCCATGACATCATCGTCTGTTGTATCAATGATCTCGCCAAAGTACCTGCATATCGACTTGAACCGCACGTCGGTGTGCATTGACTATAAACCAAGATGACAGAACACTTACAACGTGGCGGCATGTCGTGACATTTTCTGCAAAACTGACAAGCTACGAAATGAGGCATGAGAGGCGGAGTGCGTAGTCGAGAGGCAGACCCACCGCTCCCAGACTGTCAATTGACCGTTGACTAGGTTCCGGTCCATTCTTGGAAGAGGCCGTGTCTTGTCGTCTGGCGTGCGTGCTGGACACCAATTTTTTAAGACGGAAAGCGTCCTCGCGTGCTAATGCCAGCGTGAGCGGGCAACAAATACGAGGGTGATGTCTCACAGTAATATAGCACACAGCGGGAAGGCTAACAGTGATATGTTCAAGCCAATTCGCGATGAGAGACGAAAAACTCACCAATCCATCTCGACCTGCCCGACCTATCAAGCGCATTAACTCGGAAATGACACTCGTGAACAACCAACCTGTTTCTTGATAATATCCTGGAATTTGTTAGATATCGATCACTGGTTTTGTACACTTCACTCACCTTCCATGCTCTTCGGAAGATCGTAATGAATAATGTATCTAGGCCAGTCAATCTAAGTCCACTGACGACAGAGAAGGCAAAACACATACCGAACATCGCTTTTGTCGATGCCCATTCCAAAGGCGATTGTTGCACAAACCTGACGAACAATGTGGATCGCTGGGGCCGAGTTGTCAAATAATGACCTACGACGTCGACACCACCCTCGCCGGTGCCACCAATTTCCCATTGCTTCAAAGTCTGGCTCAAGGTTTTCGAGCTGTTTATCATCATCAATGACCGTCACTGCCAACTTTACAATAGCTAATCAATCACCTGATCCCTCGGTGATATGCCCGAGCATTCAATCCCTTTCCGCGAAGGTAGCTGGAGAGCTCGTCGCACATCCCCCGTTTCCGACAGTAGATGATGCCGGAGGACGGACGGTTACGACGTCGGTGCAAAGTCTCGATAAATTCCAGGATATTTTGCATCAGAGAGAGTGACTCGGGTGCCGACTTGTACCGCACCTGGCGAACACACCTGCTGTCGATCGAGAGGAAAGGATATAGTAGACTGACGTACCTCATAAAAGAGGTTGGTACGGTTGGATGGGTGAACAGCAGTAAAAAGTTTGTCTTCCACCATCTTCAGGCTCCGAATGATGTCTCGTTGAACGCTGACAAAAGGTGAGCGTGTGCGAAGGCTTAACAGATCGGTGATTACTTTTTAGTGGCAGTTGCCGTCAAAGCCATGATCGGCACACCTGGAAAACGTTCGCGGAAAGAACCGAGTTTCCGATACTCCCCTCTGAAATCATGGCCCCATTCCTGTTGTAGGATCAATAGAACTGATCAGACATTCGGAGATCAAGCCCACAGAAATACAATGTGCCTAGAGGGATGTGTAGCTTAGTTCAACCGACCCCGGTAAGAACCCCACCTCATCAATGACAAGCCTATTGAGGTGTCCGTTGCTGTAAGCGGTGGCAAGCATGCGCATGAGATCTTGCGTGCAAAGTTGTTCAGGAGTCGCTGAGATAGGAACATCAACAGTATTTTTGCGCAGAACAATAAGTGCACCAACTATAAAATAGACGATTCTTCGGTTGCTTCGACGATAGATCTCTCAAAATCTAGGGGGTTTGGTTGGCACCCCCCCATGAGGCACAAGAATACAGATACACACACCTCACTTTTCTCTCCCTTTTTCGTTTCGGACGTCAGTGAAACAGCAGCTATACGTTTTCTACGAAGACTGGTTACTTCTGCAGGATGTTAATAGAGGGCAAGGCCAGAAATGGATTCTAGTCACGGTTCGTCATGAGAGCTGTTCAACACGTGAATGGATTGAAGGAGCCAAATATCATGAATCTTACCGAGGAGAGGGGAAACGATGATCGAGACCCCACGCTAGCATACATGTATCACTCAGCACCCTCCAAACATTGCATAACGACTCACGTCCTCGGCAATAGCTGGGACTTGAAAGCAGAGACTCTGTCAATTCTGAGTATATAGGCGATTAAGTGATGCTTGTCGGAAACAGACCTTCCCCATACCCGTGGGGGCGAGAACGAACACGTCTGCACCTAGGTGACGCGTCTATCCTAGTTCAACCACGCGGCAGGCTAAGGCAAACTCACCTGAGATGGCGGCTTCGATAATCTCCTCCTGCTTTCCCTTGTATCCGGAAAATCCAAATACTAGTCCGATGGATATAGTTCTGCAAACGTGCGCAATGTATGACACGTACTCTCGGTCAACACTCTAGGACAGATGGTTGATGTGCGAACAGTGAAAACGGAATATACAGTGACAGACCTATTGCACTGTGTCATCGACTTTGACACCGTCGAACTCGGCTCAGACTGCTTTTCGTCGCCATTCTCCTTTTGGCGCGTCGTCGGCAGAGTTGCTGGGACGAGCACGACAGCGGTGTCTGTGTGCGCTTGCTCCTCGTTAATGTTATCCAGGACGTCATTGTCGCTTTCGCCTTCTTCTGAGTCGTCGATAGAGTACAAGAACGCGTCGTAGTCGTCCATGGGGTTGTGGCCAACCACAAGACGCGTTGTAAATTTCGAAGGTCGATTCACCTCACGTGATGCGTGCTTGATCACGAGCGCCAAGCACGACAACCTAGGCTTGCAAACTATAACATCAAGGTAAGGATACTCGGTCTAGGATAAGGGATTGGCAATTATTACATTGCTTCTGAGTGCACACCAGCACCCATGCTACATGACTCGGACCCGTTCAATACCCCAGTTAGCCTGAGCTGGCCGAGACTCGTTGCCAGTTGCATTCACTAGCGAGCACCACACACACCAATCATTTCATAGGAGACAGCAAAAAGGTAAGAATCACATCGCTGCGCGTGATCCACCAATTGATCAGAGAGTCGCGGTACTGAAACTATCCACGGCGGGGATAGGTTGATCCTGCAGCGGCGATCACATACTGGGGATGGACTCTGGTTTCGCTGGCTTTTCGGACAATCGGGATGTTAATGAACGGGAGAACGGTACGCAGAATTCGGTTACATACTGGGGTGGAACCCTCAGCGCTAGCTGTCAAGCAACCACTGACACCGATATCGCAATCGATCGATCTGAAAGCCCATCAATGATTCGCATCACATATGGATGAGGCTTTGGAAACAGCCTCGGGACAGTACAGTTACATTGGAGAAAGTAGCCGTGTTGTACAGCAAGACGCTGGAGGAAAGGGGAAGAAATGGAACCCGAGTCACATCGGGGAGACGTATATTTACAATTCACTGTCTGATCTCTGACACTGACAGGTGAGTGATCTGCCACGTTGACGGAGCTGTTCAAATCAGGCCAAATGTAAAACAGTGCTAAACAGGAGCCTAATGCAAGATAAAAGAGAGAGAAAGATATGCGAATCCGCCACCCACAAGTTGCGATAATACCACCAAGGACTACATCATGAATACCGTGTGTGCTTTCCTTGATTCACGCTAAGCTGATGCCTGACTGAGCATATAGACCTCGTGCATCCCTGTGAACCAGAACAACTGTGGGAGCTCAACTTGCAACTGTGGTGCAGCGTACGTGTAGTCAAGGCTGGATCCTTGACTGTTGATTAGTAACTCTCCTTTTAGATGCCAGTGCAAGCCCGGAGAATGCAAGTGCTGAACATGCGTTGCAGAGAAACTTCGCATAATGCTGCGCAACTTTTGTTCTTGTCGAATTGTACTCTGGTTGTATGGAGCAATTACATGAGCAGTGCCTACTAAATGGCATTTTGAAATCTGTTGTGTTTCAAGTTTGTCACCTCTGCGTCGCTTCGTGTCCCAAGGTGCCACCCTTGATTTGGTTGATGGTGCAAACGTCACCGGATGTCAATCGAGTCTCGACTCACGGTGATAAATATGCGCTTACGAGCTATCCAGACCTCTCACATGCCGCCAAGACACAGTATGGGTAACTTCAAAGGAGGATCCTCCAAGTAAGCTGCCCCATACACTGCCAGACTTTTCAGGATCAGTGTATGCTGGATGGACCATTTCACCTATCAGATTGTTGGTGGCCTATCTCGTGCGAAACGGTCCTGGTTCAAGGATGGTTATCTGCCAAGGTACCATGACAGCGTGCGTAAGTACGACGTTGGTGATGCTCTTGGGAAATATACCTTGATGTTCCAGTTCCTCCGCGAGCCCTTCGCTTGATGCTTCGAGAGCTAACTATGACCTTGTACAAGGTTACAGGTGCCAGCCGAGGAACCGACGATACCCTTGAAGCACCGTCTTTCGATATTACCCTGTTCTCTTCGCAGAAGACTCTCACCGCCTCTCTGCTCACATGCGAAATGCCCTAAAAGTTCACTTCAAGCATGCCTCGCGCACTGCTCTCGGTTGTTCCCTCCACTTTTGATACTACGCCGAACCCCAGCTTTATTCATGCGTCCAAGTCTTTCCAGCCTCGCGGCGAGTCCAGCAGTGCACCTTTGTGAGTTTACGGGTGGCGTCAAGGACAAAAGCCTCTTGCGAGATATAGTCGCCAAGTCGGAGAGAACCTCGGGTTTGCGCAACGTCGCGACGACCTTGTCACCCCGGTGATGCAGAGACTGAAGCCGGATCGATAACGAGGCACTCACCCAATCAGACTTTGGTTTCGGGTGACATTGTGAAGGAGCAAAGAAGAGGTGTCCTGGCTGATATAGAAGGTGGGTTCCGAGATTCAAGGACTCGGAGCAAGCTGCTATTACTGTATCGACACTTGACAGGCCGAAATAGTACTGATGGTGCCATAATGGACGAAGTGTGCAGGCGCAGGCGGCTCGGAAGGAATCTTAAGAGGTAACGACGCCGAACACTCGAGGACCTACAATGTCACCGCCGTATCGGTGATTCGTGAATGGTGTAAATGAAAAGCTTGTTCCGCCAGCCGTCGATCTTGTATGCATCATGGAGAAGGTGGTATAATAAGAAGTCTGAGCATTCCTGTCGAGCGTGGGAGTGAAGTTCAACAGCTGGTTGACCAACGCAAACAAGTCGTCATTTTGTTCGATCATGATACAACTCAACATCGACTCAGAACGCACACGAGGAATCAGCTCGATTTTCCCTGAACATAGTCAAGAACATTGAGACGGTATTTTACTGACTGACGCTGTTAGTACAGTATCTCAACAGGGTCTCGCACGACCACTCACCTGCGCAACGGTTGCATGATCTTCTGCTTAGAATTCTTGGAGTTTGTCGACCAAAATCGCCCACTCCAGCAATGTTACACCCTGTTTCAACATCTCGTCCTTCATCTCTCTGTCTCGCGTCTCCTCCCTGAGCCGAGCAAGTGCTCGGAGATGCTCTTGGCGCAGAATCCCAAGGTTGGACAGAACTGGCGCGATATGCACCAACGAAGGTTCGCAGGATGCGAGCACCCCCTCAATGGACGACGTTGACGAGGATCGGCTTCTCCCACGCGTAGGCGAACTTGCCGAGTGTTTGGTTTTCAGGCTCTGCAGAGGTAAGCTGCTGCTCGGACGTCTATTGTGGCGCGGTTCTTTTCCAGCGAAGCCATTCTTTCCAGGAGGCGAATGTTTTATACTTTGTCCCGTGAGCGCGTTGATCTCGGCCAGGGTATATATCCTCTCTGATCGGGCTGGACTAGGGTCTCTCGCACGTTTTTTGACGGTACTCCCCCCGGTCTTTTGCGGTTTGAGCGCGTAGAGTGTGTTCAGTTCGACCGGGGTATACACCTTCTCTGACCTACACGACTGTGAGGTGCTAGATTGGCTCTGCAGTGATACCTGTATATGTGGATGAGATGGCGATTCAGATCATCGCTCAGCGTATCATCATGGACACACTCACTTCCGCCTCCCTGGGTTTGATCATCCCTTGATTGATGGTGTACGTCTTCTGAGTGTTCCTTCGAACAGTGCCGCTTGCCACCGCACCCGATTCCCCAAATTCACTCGACTCGATCTCGTTCCGTGCCACTTCCTCTCGCCACACATTCACCTTTCCTTCCCGTACTTCCTCCCTTGGGGGGTGATGCTGTCTCGCGGCCGTCCCGCCGCGGGTCCGGATCGTTGTATCCAGCAAGTTACCTTGCTCATCGACTCCGACCTCCTGGAGACGCCTTGTGACCTCTTCCATGTATCGTCCGAAATCGGCGGGCATCGCGACTTGACGGCGATGAACCTCGTGCTTTTCAGCCCACTCCCCATACAGCCCACTGTACCTCGGCTCGCTCTCCTCATTCTGACCCTCTCGACCTTTGGTGGTCTTCACCTCTGTCACGCCATCGTAAGAGAACATTTCAGTTGCCACAGCGGTTTCGTAATCGTGGGTCACAGCGTCAAAGTCATCGGGTAGGATTTGTACGGTCGTCGGTGCACGTGGGTGTCGGCGTGGTGCCACTGGAATGGGGACGATGTCGTACGACGAGTCTTTGTTCCCGTTTACCAAGATGGTGTCAAGGATCGATGGGCAAGATCAGCAGATCAGCACGATTCATCGCTATTGGAGGCGTTCGATTGCCAGACTTACCGCTGTTGCTTTTACCTTTCCTATACCACATCTTTCCTGGGATCAGCCTGATATTGCGAGGTGGGAGGAAGGAAGGCGGATTCAGAGTCCAAGGGCCGTCAATGGACAAGGACCTGTCCAAATCGTCTCTCCCCTCGATTTTTAGATCGGACGGAGAAGTGTGAGCGACAGCTGGTCTGGCTGTCGGCCTCACCGCAAGGTGCAAGTACCCTTGTGACTGGGAATGCCCCAAACACGAGGCAGCGAGGTTTTTAGATAATCTGCGCCGCTCCATCCGTCACTCGCAGGCAAAAATGCGTTTTGCACGTGTGCGTGTGAGGGGCATCAATATTGGAATGCACATTTCGGATCGGTGCGGCCGTGGATCGGGCAAGACTGGTTCATCAATCCTGACAGTGGTGTGAACGTTGGAGTCGCACGCGTTGTATGGTACGTATGACCATGGTGGTTGTCTTCACGGATACTGACCTCGAATTGCTGTAAAAGTTCGGAACGTCTCAAGGTTGACGTCACGTCGCTCTCGGCAACGGTTTCGGAAGCTTTTGACGGTGATAGTGATCAAACATGTTCGCCCATCGCCCAGGCCCGGGGGTTCCGCGATATTGTGCACCATTGTCCGATAAGTACGGTCTCTCCGCACGTCGCATCGATTTCGAATCTAAGAGAGGCTTAATTTTGAGGCTATACTTGGCTGATATCGAGATCAGTCCATTTCTGAGGCATCTTGTTCTTGCCTATCGGGACGAGTTGGAAAACGTGCACTCTGCGTACCTTTGCATTCATGGAGTACGACAGGATCTGTACATCTGACAAGACGTGGAAGACGGCGTTGTTCTCGTTCAGGGTTGGGGGTGCCAAGGGGAAGCCACCCGGTTCTACTCGACGGTGAGTGCGCTCAAGGCGATCCGGGAGTACATTTCAAGCTTGTTAACAAAGTTAGGGCAGGGTCGTGCTTTAGGTGTTGCTCGGACGGAGCGCGGGGTTGTTGATCCCTGTGTCTGCCAGTGTATGTATTTAAGTTTCAGCATCAACATCCCATCCCAGAACCCATGCCACGAGCCAGAAGAGCATTGTGGGGAATCGATCAGTAGTTCGACGGCTCCTCGAGCGAATGGTGAGGGCTAATCTAGCCGTATCAGACAGTCGGATGGATGTAACCTTTCTCTAGCAACTACGTGGGTGTTTCAACATGGGGGGAAGAGCTTCTCTTTTCTTGACCGGGTGTACTACCGCTGCTTCACGAATCGACCTGGATTGTCCAGGCGGAAAATTAAGCTCATGTCCCGCCGGTAGCCTTATGTAGCTGCAACGATGTCTACGAAACAACATACTTACACATCCCGCTACACACCACTATCATGTCACTCCGCGTGCAGGTACGCGATCACGTGAGACTTTCCATCTTTGAATTCGAAGCAAGTTGATCCATCTGATGGGATCAAGAGGGCGCTTCCTGTGTTGATGGCAACTTAAACTTATGGCTCCACCAACCAAGGCAAAAAAGACCACCGTCAGACCTACTCCCCGACGAGCACCCCTCGTCGATACTAACACGCTCTCTTATAACCGCACCGACCCCTTCCACGCCATAATCACTCTCCGCAGACTCATCGGCTCCCTTGCTTCTCGGATTGGTGGGTGCCAGTATAAACTCACCCCAGACGAGCACAAACTCTCCTTACACCTCCTCACTATCGTCGAACCCTTTGTCGGGTTTTCTCCATCCGGTCGCACTCTCACGCGCCAGCCCACAGAAATACTTGATGCCATCGTGTGTCATCTAGACTCGAAGCGCGACTTGCTTTCCCTCGCATTGTCGTGTCATCGTTTGCACACCGTGGTTTTTCCCAGACATTTCTATTATCGCGTCGTATGTGCAAAGGCCAGCTCTCTTTGCCTCTGGAACCACTTGGTTGTCAACCGTGCACTCGCGCACAATGTCCGCACCCTCGAGATCGTCGACGAACGGTCTTCAAAACCCCTCGTCCTTCCCCCCGATATCATGAATACAGATACAGATCTAGAATCGTCAGATGACGAACTCGTATTACACTCAAAGCAAGAGAGACTTTTGACCTCTGCGCTCACCAAGATGGCTGGGCTTCGATCGTTCCGCTGGTCCTGTAATCACTCCACGATATCCATAGATAACGTCTGGGCAACATTGGTGAAATGCCAGACGCTCTCTCAAGTCACTGTCAGTGACAATGTTGTATTTTTGCCATATACCCCCGCCAAGGTCAAACCAGCCAGCCCTAAATCCGTCCCTGTGGCAAGTGTAATCGTCCTTGCACTATTCCTCTTCCTGAGCACCTTCTTAGCTACCAGATTTGAAGACCGTCGCTTTGCAAGCCACCAAATATACGTTTGGGTCCACGAAAACGCCGGCCCTCGCGCGTATTTCAGGCATGCTCACGAGCTGCCCTAATCTGGAAGTAAGCCGGGTCCCGGTTACTTATTTACGCGTCATCTGATGACCCATCCCCCAGTCGCTGGACATTGGGTACGAACATCGGCGCGGACAAGGGCAACACCTACCGGTGGCAGATGACTTTTTTCTGTGCTCTCGCTGGCCCGCTCTCCGTTCCCTCTCTCTCGCCAATCTCCGTTGCTTCTCCGCTCACAGCCTCGAGTCGGCTTCAATTTTTCTCGCTGCTCATGCCAATCTCGAGGTTTTACACCTTGACTTTCCGCTCGACAGACCCACCACTGGAACAGGATCTGGCATTGCAGCCGCGCCCGGACTCGTCCTCGCCCAGAATGTACTCCCGAAATTGCGTGAGCTAAGGTGCAACAAGACGATCGCGACCGCGATTCTGAACTGTCCTACCGACTCCCCACGTCCGTTGGAGGTCCTCAAAGGCATCACACTCTCCGGAGCGGACTGGGACAGTGGTTTCTTCGCCAGTCTCAGACGGTGCAAAGGCACTGTGAGACGCGTCGAGCTTGCCGGGTGGAACGACCTCGACGACATCAAACGTCTCGTCGACTGCGTACCAAGGCTTACTTGGTTGGACGTGACCAAGCATAGTCGGCGCCCGCACGAGAGCGTGGAACAGGCATCGCGTTCGCGTGCGGCGCGGCGCAACGAGACGTCGTCTGGCATGGTCGGAGCTGCTCACAACGCAGGACTGAGCGTCGCGACCAACGTGACCGAATGGGCCACGGTCCTCTCCTCGCTGACAGAACTGACGACGTTCATCGGCGTCAAGTTCTTTTACGAGGTCTCAACGCTGACGCTTGCCACGCTCGCGACCTCCTCTCCCATGTCTTTATCTGCGTCTGAATTCAGCAGGGTACGCAAGAACGACCAGGTCGCTGGGGTGCTTGGCAACAAGTGTCCAAGGCTGCGACGACTGGATCATTGGGAGGAGAGTGGCGGGAGGGTTATTGTGCTCTTGAAAGATGGGAACGAAGTCAAATGGGAAGTGAAGCGGCTGAAGGTCTAAGTTGGTGGTGGTTTGAAGCATGCATGACGACGATGACGACGACGATAATGACTCTCTTCTGATATACCTGTGCAACTGAGAAAGATTTCATTGTATATACCTTGATCGATTGTAATCTCGTGCGTGGTCCTCTAAATATGTATAGCAACTAGGATTCGACAATGTGGTATCAGAGCGTCCACCCACCAAACTCGCTCGCCGAGCCGCTGTCCTGACAGCCAACCAACTACAACCATTAGTAAAGTCCAACTGGTTCTGATTCGATACTGATCGCATGTCTCAATCGCATCCTATAGTGCCGTGATCGGTTTGAAGAGCATTCTTCCCAACGTCAAGTTCTGTGAGTTTATCGGCCAATTTTGAATTAAATATCGACATCTGATCGTTGTCACCGTCAAAACACTTCCCAAAGCGACGTTGCTGAGAGTAACAATGATCAGTACCTGTGAATGCAACTCGAACATTAAACAGGTGCTCACTGCCAGAAATCAATGGGCGAGTCGTGCCCGCACCGATCCGAAAGGCGCATTTCGATATCGAGTGTGCACGTGCAAAACACATTTTGCCAGCATAGTGCACAGATTATCTAAAACGCCTCATTGCCTCGTGCTCGGGGCATTTCCAGTCACAAACTTGCGGGAACGTGCACGTTCAGGTGAGGACCAAGCGCCGGACGTACAAGTCCTTGGACTCTATCCTTGCTCCAGTTCCAGGGAAAGATGCGGCACAGGGAAGGCAAGCACAACAGCGGTGAGCCCCACTCTAGTACAGAAATGCCTCCAATACCGACTGGATCGTGCTGATCTGCGCATCTCGCTCTTGTTCGTGGACACCGTCTGGGGGAACAAAGCGTCGTCGTATGACATCGTCCCCGTTCCGGCGCCACCACGCCGACATCCACGTGCATGGACGACCGTACAGATCCTACCCGATGACTTTGACGCCATGGCCCACGATTACGACACTGCTGTGGTAACCGAGACGTTCCCGTATGGTGGCGTGACGGAGGTGAAGATCATCAAGGGCCAGGAGGGGGAGAGCGAGCCGAGGTACAGTGGGGTGTATGGGGAGTGGGCCGCGAGGCACGAGGTTCATCGTCGTCAAGCCGCGATACCCGCCGATTTCGGAAGATACATGGAAGAGGTCACGAGGCGTCTCCAGGAGATTAAAGTCGATGAGCAAGGTAACTTGCTGGATACGACGATGCGGACCCGTGGCGGGATGGTCGCGAGACAGTATCAGTCCTTGAAGGAGAGCGAACGAGGTGGGAAAGTGAATATGTGGAGAGATGAGGTGGCACGGAAAGAGGTCGAGTCGAGTGAATTTGAGAAATCGGGGGTGGTGACAAATGACGCTGTCCGAAGAAACTGTGAGACGTACAATCAAGGGAAGATCAAACACAGAGAAGTGGAAGTGAGCGATTATGATCATGATGACACGCAGAGCAATGATCTTTCATAATGACAGGCAATGCTTCAGAAACCTAGCGTCTCGCAGTCGTGCAGATCGGAGAGGGTATATACCCCCGTCGAACTCCGCGCTCTCAAGGCACGAAAGACCGCGGGGACTGTCGTCAAACATGAAAAACGTGCAAAGGACCCAAGTCCAACCCGATCGGAGAGGATATACACCCTGGCCGAAATCAATGCCCTCACGGGACAAAGTATAAAATATTCGCCTCCTGGAAAGAACGGCTTCCCCGGAAAAGAACCTCGCCACAACAGAAATACGAGCAGCAGCTTACCTTCACAGAACCCGAATTACAAGCACTTGACGTGCTCGCCTGCGCCAGAGAGAATCCGATCCTTATCAACACCATCCTTTGAAGGGATCCTCGCGTCCTGCGAGCCTTCGCTAGTGCACATCGCGCCAGCATTATGCAGACTCGGGATTCAGCGCCAAGAGCATCTCCGAGCATTTGCTAGGCTGAGGACGGAGACGCGAGACAGAGAGATGAAGGAAGAGGTGTTGAAACAGGGTGTGACAATGCTCGAGTGGGCGATTTTGGTGGACAAGCTGCAAGAGTTCTGAGTAAAAGGTGTCAACCATCGTAGGTGAGTGTGCAAGACTCGGTTAATACTTTACTTATAAAACTAGCATCAATCAGCGAGATACCGTTTCAATGTTTTGGCTTGGTTCGGGATAAAACAAGTTATCGAACTGGAATTCGAATGTTGTCAACTCCCACGGCCTTTCCAAGCGACTAGCACGACCGAGTGACCTGCCAGTCCTATTTCACTTTTCTCCAAGAATTTAGGACGCTTCGGCCGACAAAAGACCGTCAGTTTTGTCTAGTATGCAACGAATATGGCTAGCCAAGGGCGCAATGACAGTTTTCCCCGCAATTGACGCTGTCAGTGTAAAACCATGTTTGTACTTAACGCTCCATATCAGCAGGAATACCTCCTGCTTCGTTCCTTCATAATGTCACCCCAAATTAAATTATAGTTCCGTGAGTGCCGAGTTATTGAATGAGTTATCCTGCATTCATTATACCCAATCACCGGTCGCTCTTACGGCTTTGGTCTTTGTATCGCCGAGGTAGTACGCTGAGTGAGGCTTTCGTCCTGAGGATTGAAGCCCAGCGAAGTGACTGCTGCACCCGCTACGAGTCTGGAACGTTTGGTCGCATCGACGTGGTCGTGAATACCGCTGGCTTCTGGGTTGTATCAGATATTCCCGGCGCAATCGAAAACTGTGCGCGAGGCATGTGAGCAGGGCGGTGAAATTTTTCCGTGAAGATAATAAACCACTCTTTCAGGTTGAGCATCCGTTTGTCGGCTGGCACCAGTGAGTGATCACTGGAATGACTCACTGACGCACATGGTAGTAAATTAGCTCTCGAAGCGCTACTAAGTGAAGGTTCGCGGCCGAAGAACTAGACCCTTGGCACGATTGTGTGGACCCACTGGATGCACTGTGTGGAATATGCACCGCAGACATATACAATTTATTTACTGTAGTACATAGCCGATAGTGTCACTTTTGAAGTACGCGTGACTCAGGTCGACATTACACCTTACGTTTCAACGACTGTTACTAGCTGGTTTGACCATAGGATAGGTCACTACGCTAGGATGGGTACTCCCGTACTTCGTGGCATAGTGGTTCCAGAAGCTGCATCGGACACGGATAGCCCAAGTCCAAGTCAATCACCCAACGACAATGTACACGCCAAACGCACCGCTATTTTCCTCCAAGACGAGTGTCTCAAACACCGTTTCATACGTTCACGCGACGACTCAGGCATCTTCGAGCGTCCAGAACGCCTCCATGCGGTTAAGATGGGCCTTGCAGCTGCTATCTCACGCATCGAAGACGCCGAGTTCGCCATAAATAGGGCCCGGAAGCCCGAACGCGCGCCTGCGACAAACACCTCGGACGAAGGCGACCTTGCGGCTGCTCTTGCACGCATGGCCATTGCACCCGATGAAGACCCGGCTGCTTCGAGTCCAAGTTCTCCCCTTCGTACCGCCTCGGTCACCATACGAAGAACCTCTGCATCCGTCTCTCTCCTCGACCACGCTGCTGTCAAATACGTCCATGGGGACGTCGACGCCGACGTTTACCTAGAGAACCTCATCGCATGGGCTCGCAACAGCCAAAAAAACATCACGGAGAAAGGCACGGAGATTCCGAAGGGGATCCCACCCCTTGATTTATACCGTCAGTATTTTCGTGCGCTTATTTGATCCACGTTCATATCTTCTTTGGTGGCACAGTCTGTCCTGGTTCTATCGACGCGATTCAAGGCGCTATCGGAGCTGTGTGCGAAGCGATTGACGCGAGCGTGACGGCCACGCGCGGACCGCAGTCACGTTCTGGTGGACCGAATGATCCTTGCGCGCGGGCATTTGTAGCAATCAGACCGCCGGGGCATCACTGCGGAGAGGACACGCCGTGTGGTTTTTGCTTCATCAATAACGTCGCCGTCGGCGCCGCACACGGTGTGTCTCACCCGCAGAGCTATCTGTCCGTTCTCTCACGTATGACACTCAGCGCATCTGAACCACGGTATGCGGAGGATCGTCATCCTCGATATAGATTTGCATCATGGTATGCCCTCCTCTATCACAATGTTGGCATGTTCGCTAGAATAACCCGTAGGCAATGGTACCCAATCGATTACATGGCAGATCAACGAGGAAACGTATCGACAAACTCTTGAATCTGAGTCATCGACGACCGGCACACCCCCCGCGAAACCAGGTCCTCGGATATTTTATGGCTCTTTGCACGATATCCTGTCTTTTCCTTGCGAGGTTTCTCATCCGTTAATGTAATGCCGCTCGATTGACCAGATTACAGGATGGAAAGCCAGAAATGGTACAAGCTGCTTCTACCTCGATCCACGGTCCTCATGGCCAATACATCGAGAACATACACCTCCAAAGATACGATTCCGAAGCTCAATTCTGGGACGTCCTCTATCCGCAATACCTTAACCTCTTGCATCGTGCACGCGATTTCTTGGATGATGGCCCTGGCGATGATGTCATGATATTCATCAGGTACATCCATGGTCTGAACAATGCATCAACCGTTCATCGCCTCCTTTGCACCATCTAGTTGTGGGTTTGACGCTGGCGAGCATGAGTACCCTACCATGTCTCGGCATCATCGGAAGGTGCCCGTCGGTTTCTACCACCAATTCACCCGCGAGGCGTGCAAGTTGGCCGACCTGTATGCACACGGCCGCATCGTCAGCGTACTCGAAGGCGGGTATAGCGACCGTGCACTGACGAGCGGCGCCATGTCCCACTTGTGTGGGCTCGTGGACCTCCCTGGCCATCAGGCCACGTCTGACTCGGATCACTGGGTAGACGATACATGGTGGAGCGTGGCCAATCTCATCAAGGTACGACGTTTCGTCTGTAGCTTCATTCTATGGACCAACATTCGCTCACCCGTTTTTTCTCGCAGCTCGAAAAGGCAGCAAAGCCTCGAAAATCGGCGTCCGCGCGCGCGAACATGGACGACTGGCTCGCTCGTACTGTCAGCGTCCTCTCGGTCCTCAACGGCGGTGGGGCGGACTCTCACACCAAGGCGTCGTCCTCTCGTGGCGTCAACATAGATAGCCTTGCCCCGCAAGCGTCCATGACACTTCGTGAACGCAAGAAACCCGTGTTGGACGACGCTCGAGCGGGCGGTTCACTGCCAGAGGCGGTACGCACCCGCAAGAACGTGGGTCGGAGCGTATCCAAGCCCGAAAAGCGGTCTGTGCCACGCACCGCCGGTATCGCATCGCGCGTTGTCTCTACATCCGGGTCGGTGCCAGAGGCAAGTACGAGTGGGGAGATGGACGCGCGAGAGGAGGTCCTGCCGAGTGGGACGGAGAAGAAGAAGCTGCCGCGGGTAATTTTGCATGTTAGGCCGCCCGAGTCAGCTGGTTGAGTATGATCGCCACACTAGTCCCTTCCTTTGCTTATGTGGAGAAAATAAACTATCTATTAGTCTTACACAGTATTAATGTATTGCGAGGGAGTTGGCTAATCCGAACGAGTGAGAAATATTTGTGCAGCCCGATGCTTCTTCCAGACAGGCTCCCAGGTATCCCAACCAGACGGGGGAGGCGTACGTACGTGCTCGCTTGCGTAGGCTGCGAGCTGTTTGTCTGACGAGTCGTTGTGAATGTTGTCTGGCATTCCCTTCCTTCTAGATGCAACGTCAACATGCGCACATTCGTTCTGTGGCAGGTCTTTGCAATCACGTACTTCGGGGTCATGTCCATCCGCCACTGACGAACTCTTCGTACCCACTCAACAACCTTTTCGTCAAGCGGCTCTTCGTCGGTATCGTCCGTAAAAGAAGATGTGACTTCGAATTGTCGTCCATGGCTGTCATGCCACACACGATGAGCAAGTCCGAGAGAAGATGGGGGACTCCTGGCAATGCGCCGACGTTTACGGGTGACTTCCTCAGAGTCATCTGTCTCAGTATTGTCCGCTGGCGTAAAAAGAAGCATAGCTTGTCGTCCTTGATTGCGCGCACGACTAGGCCCTGGACTGGGCGAGGGTGGTGGAGTCTGATCGATACGCCGACGTTTTGAGGGGGAATCTCTGGCCGTATGAGATGAATTGGAATGACTCGAAGGTTCTTGTTCTGGTTGGTCTTGCCAGTGTTCTGAAGGATGGCTCGGTCCGGATGGAGACGGTGGATGTTTGAAGTGATCAGGAACGTTTACTTGTGTCCATAAGATATAGAGTTCTTCGATGATTCTCAGGGATTCGACGGCACATTCGAGAGGCATAGACTGGGCAAGCACTCCCGGGAGGGAAAAAGGAATGTGGATCTGGTGGAGCTTCTGACCTGTATTAAATACTACGTAGTGGGGATGAATGTGGCTTTGAATTGCTCCGAGCCCAACGTACGGCGGTCGAAAATGCTGTTCCGTGTCGTCACCAGAAACCCGGCAGATTGGATTTCTCAATGTGGGCGCGGGAAGAATATAATATCTATATGCCGATGATGTAAGTCTAAATAGCTAACGACACAGAAGTGTCAGTCGCAAATGTCAGTCGCAAATATATGAGTCCCTGACCTTATTGAGATTGTAAGAGCTGTGTTTTTTGATCACGTAAATGTCGTGTAATTTCCGTAACACATCAAGTTCTGGGATCAGCATCCACCTGAACTGATTGAAGAGACGGTGCCAATCACTTCGTACTATGGTAACCATCAATGTTAGATCTGAATCTTGCAAATATATTACTTACAATGAATGAGGTTGTACCTCGTATCCACATGAAATTGGTGATACTTCTTCTGCCAAACATACTCCAGTTTCGTCAGCTACAACTCATTCAGTAGAATACCCTGCCAGATTTAGAGATTTACACTTACAAGTTGGGGCTTAGTAGCTTGAGCAATTATATGTGCAACATCAATTGGTTCTGTCGAGCCAGTAATGAAGCATCTTCCTTTGTTGGGGTCAGCCTGGTGTGCTAACTCCTTTTGCCAGGAGGTTGTTGCATCACTCTTCTTCTTGCTACCCTTTGGTGTTCGACGAGGAATTCGTATGGTAAGAATGTGCTGACCATCTGAGTGGCCATCACCTAGCAAGTTTGTGCGTACCATGTCTACGACAGGGGATGAGGTCAGGATAAGAACCCCTAAAGTATTATTATACACTATGTAATCTATTGATTACATATCTCATCAGCAAAGCTCGCTCGAACATGCTGCGAGGGTTTCTCAGATCTTTCATGCTGGGTTGCTTGATGGTCTGCAGATACTAATCTGAATAAAAGATCATGATGATTATGTTTGATGACGTTGAGGACACATGATCACGAACTCGAAAGGACAGAGTGGAACGTGTCGGAAACTTCCCTTGGAACATGTCGTCTGTGAGAGATCGTCGACATGGTGCGAGAGAGAAAGAGAAAAGAGCAGTGCGCGTCGTATTTACCATGCAGTGTCCATAAAAGGAAGCATAGTCTTCCAGTCTTCCTCAACGTGCAATCGATGGCCTACGACCCGATCCTCGCAGTCCAGACACCGACGCCTTCCTCACGCTCACCCATGACCCGTAACAGTCTGGGTTTACCTGAACCCGGGCGCATGACAAACATCGACGATGAGCCTGCAAACGTCTTGCCTAAAAGAAGAGAATATTGAAAGACGCGTCCGATCACCGATACAAAAGCGACGCTATCGCACCTCGTTCGCGCCCAAATCGATTGCACACGACGACGACCACAGGTTGCTGCTCGTCCGAGGGCGCCGTGTCCGCCAACGTCCCAGACAACCGCGTGTCCACCTCGTCATCGACGTCCTGGGCCCACAACGGCCGCAACCGCATCGCCCAATAATTTAGCACACCCCAATTCGGTTCTTTCCCGTCCTCTGTTTCTCCGTCGACCTCGGTCATCTGGCCACGTTCCTCCTCCTCGACGCGCTCCATCCCCCCATCCTCAGCCCTCAACCACGCATTCAACACCACCAACACCTTCACCCCCTCCCTTCGACACCACCCCGCAAGCTCATACGGTCCCTGTTCGAGGGACGTCCACGCCTCGCCCGCCGTCACGTTCAAGTCGTTGCAAATCGCCACCGCGGTGCGGCCGAGCGGCGCGGGGAGATCGAGCGCGGTGAACCCGTGACCGGGACGCGCCCAGGTGCGGTCTGTCGGGAAGAGGTTGGATTTGTGGTATGTGTGCAGGAGGTGGCCGGTTGGGCCGTAGAGGTGGGCGGCGTTGGCGCCGATGAGTGGGTGTGTCGGTGTGTCGGACTCAGAGACAGAGCTGGGGTTGGGACAAGGGGCAGAGGAGGAGCTCGAGGCGGAAGGGAGCTCGAGGCGCTCTGGAAGGCCGACGACGACGACGCACTGCAGACGCCGGGCTAGCTCGGAGCAAAAGGACGCGGTTGGACCTGTTTGAGGGTGTTCGAGATGTGGCGCGATCGATGGCGCGTCGGGAAACATGTAACCTTGTAGTTGGTAGAACGTGCGTTCAGTATATGCGCGACGTAGCGTCAGGTTCTCAGGACATGGCGTACCAGTAAAGATCATCTCGGGGAAACAGATCAAGTCGACCGACCGAGGGGTCAATCTGTCCATGTCAGGTCCAGACGGAGCGTAAAGACTCGAGTACTGACCCTCGACACAACTCGTGGGCTTTCGCAATGTTCGCATGGACCTCACCAATCTAACGTATCACACCCAGCGGATCCACGTCAGCAACGACCGGTTTTGCACGGAGCCTCAGCTGACCATTGGCGCAAACTGAACCACGGCTACTCTCAACCGTGAAGACGCCATGATATGAGTATCTGATAGCAAGACGAGAATACGACAGAAGAAAGTGTTGGTATGGTTATGCGAAGAAATTTACAACGCTGTGCATGTAAGTTTGTGAATGGTCTCGCCTCGGAGAATCCCGGATCGCGCCGTTTTCCGGAAATGGAAGGCGCGTTGGGGACTCAAGGACTCGTGCTCGTGCAGTAGACTGGTATATTTGGTTGGGGCGCAATAGGCACGAGCGGATTCGCACGACAACGTGACTGAATTGTCCATCTTTAGAGTGTTCCTGATCTCAGATCTGCCCGGCACGCTCGGCATGTCAGCGTACGACTCGGCATGTAGCTGGCCGTAGAATAATCCAAGCTAGTTATCTCTACACCATGACCATGGAGCCTGACGACGCTGAGCCCGCTTCGGGTCCACAACAACGACTTAAAACAATATTGCAGATCCTCCGTGATGGTCGTATGTCGGTTCTCGACTTTCTGCTTCAAATCCTACACTCGGACAAAGCTGATTTCGTGAAACATCGAGAACAGTTTTTTTCTAACCCGTCTGGAAAACTGATAAAGCTTTTGGATCTCATTTTCCAGGATAAAAAGGGTCACGTGGTACTCATTCCATGGATGGAGCAGCACGCTACGGACCTCGTTATTGAGAAGGTTGTGAAGGAGATGGATGAGGTGAAGAAGGCGCTCATTTGGACGATCAAAAGTACCACTCCCGATGACCTCTTGACATGGGATATCGATGGGGTTATTGGTCATCTTGTCACTAACCAAGCTCCGACGCTTGGATCCATCCTCCAGGCTGCAGCACAGACGAAACGTGCCAGACATCAGCAAACCTACATTTTTTCTGAGTTATCAAAATAAATGACTTGTCTGAGTTGGCTGACATGACTGACAGCATGCTATCAGTGCTATCATCCATAAGTAATTCATCACTATCAGCATTCTCAGAGCTATCAGCATATCAGCTTGTCAGTTAACCAGTGATATCAGTCCAGTCAGTCCAGTCAGTCAGTCAATTGATCATCTTGTCAGTCTTGTCAGTCTTGTCATCCCATCAGTCAGTCAGTCAACCAGTCAGTCAGTCATGTCAATTTATCAGTCAGTCAGGTTGTCAGTCAATCAGCCAAGTCAGCCCATCAGCTCATCAGCTCATCAGTTAGTCATCTCTGTCAGTCACATCAGTTGGTCAGTTGGTCAGTCAGTCAGGTGTGTCAGGTTTGTCAATTTGTCAGCTAGGTAGTTGGTCAGTCAACCAGTTCATTCAATATATCAGCCTATCAGCTTGTTAGTAAATCAGTTCAGTCAGTTCAGTCAATCTATCATTGATTAGTCTATTCAGGCCTGTCAGTCTTGTCATTTATCTAACTCACCCAGAAAAAATGTAGGTTTCCTGATGGAGACAAGAACAAGATTAAGACGTGTACCACTGTATGTACTTAATCTACCCGTATTCAATCAATTAATATTTCAAAGGCCTGCAATGTTATCGTCACGCAGCTGGCTAAAGAGCGATCCGACCATTCTCTCTACTTTGCCATACCATTCACCTTGTTCCTGTGGGCAAATGGAGTGTCACATCAAATGATCGAGGCTTTACACAAATGCCGCCTCAGTGTTTCGTTTTCCTCCCTTACCATTTTACTCCATCAACTCGCAGGCGAAAGCCTTCAGCGTGCTGCCCGGGTTATCTCCAGTCCTCACGCACTCTGCTGGGACAATATTAATATCAAGACTTCGATTTTCGTGGAACAGAGAGAATCTGCACCAGAAAAAGTACAGTCCGGAACATTTGCTGTTATCTACGAGATCAACGCCGATCCTCTTGACACGCGATTACCGCTACTGCTAGCGCGCGCAAAACAAGCAACTGATCTCACTTTCAATGATGACATTTGACCCACGCCCGACCAACGCAAGGCGTTCCATAGTCAGATTCGCGTCCACATCATAAATGTATTGCTCGAGTTCTCCAAATCATTCACAGACTTTGAGCACCCAGATGACCCCCGCCTTGTTCATTCGGATCGTTGTAAAATGCCTGATGGGCATCGCACCAAACAGTATCCACTGAGGACGTCGACTATCGATGAAAGCTCAACCTTGGGAAATATAGCTGTCATCAACGATGTCTACATAAACCAACTCAAGGTCAACCCTGAAGAACTTTTCGATCGTGCGGTACCAAGCATCAACGATCAATCAACCAATGCACGCATTCGAGCTGCCAAGGCATTACGAACGAAGGACACAAACCCGTTCACTCATATCCAATTTCTCCAGCTCGGTTTCGGTCTATTTCATCTTTGTATGAATCTAATCTGGGCACTCCTCCACGTGCATCGCAGCTCAATTCATCAAGTCGGAAGCCTCTCATATTTCTTTGCTGTTCTCAATCGCACTCGATTAGGCTGTGAGCATCCCGACTATCACACCCTACTCACGACGCTCTTCCAAATCCTCCATGGTGTCATCCTTAATGCATGGAAGGTCGAATGCAGATGCTCGTCATTGGCTGCTTTTGCATCCTCAGACCCCTCTGCAGATGATCTTGTTCGAATTGCTGACCAGATCATCCGGAATCACGTTTCGCTACCAGACCAAAAGCCAACCAAGGTCACAAACACATCCGATTCAGACATTAGTCATGACACAGCAAACCAGAACCTTCGTCTCCTTACGCACGACCTCCTTCACGTTCGTGAACTCACTACTGCCATATCAAATGGAGATTTTGGGCGCATTGAAGACATTCTTGGGCCGCTCACAATGATTTTCCGTGGCACTGGTTCTAACAACTATGCCAGTGAACTTTTGCACTGGATCTACAACGTCAAGAACATCTGGACCCCAAAGTTTGCGTACATCTTCTTCCCTGTGCATCCACTCTAATACTCAGTTTGATACAGAGATATCATGCAAGATACCATGCTCGTTAACATGACCGGTCTTGAGCATCACTGGATGCCTATCGACTTAAATATTGAGCATCAAATCAGATTTCTCAAGGTATGATCTCACGAAAACGAGATACCTGCACAGCTCAATTGACTATGCCCTGCATAATAGACTTTCTTCACTGCCAAAGGTGTATACGCATCATGGGACCGACTGGGCGACATCTCAGCCTCCGTCGACCTTTTGCAAAATGTTCGCAAACAGGTTTTGCATGCACTGAAGACTGGTTATCATGGCATCACCCATATTGACCCTGATACAATGGCTGCTGTCGATAAGATCGCATACAAGGTCAGAGAGTTGGAGCTCCACCACTACAAGGCAGATTGCCCCGAAAACACAGGACTCAGACCGACTGCGGACGCCCGTGCAATTGGGGTGCAAAAACTCATATCATCCACTCTCACAATGTTTAACCGAAAGGTAAAGGTGATCATGGATGGCGGAGTGTTTGAGGCTGAGGAGGATGAGATCCCTGCCATTGATTTTGCCCCCTTAGATGAAACTGCAGACAGTTTTGATAGTATTACAGCTTAGAAATACATGTTGGAGTGTATGAAGCAAAGGTTACATCGAAGTAGAAAAGCTCTCTGGTGTTTGAATAGCCATGAATACAATCCCTGGGCCTCTGGTTCGTTTCGGTGGTCGAAGGTTGCTTGATGATGGCTGATCGGAGCCATTTCGCGTCTTGAGGTCTTGCTCGAACACAGTGATGATATCGAAGACCTTGGTTCCGTATTCGTTGGCCCATTGTTTGGTTTCACCGAGGAGTGTGACAAGGTCTTGCAAAGATGTGATTCGTGACATGTGTGTCTTGCTGATGAGCTCGAGATTGCTATTGCTGATGATCCATGAGCTTTCGGAGAGGGGATCGTCTTGGTGGGCCTGTTTTCGCCATTGATAGAGGAGATTGAGGAGAACTTGTTGTTCTTCTGCTGGACGTGTTTGGTTTGGTTTCCGTTTGGTTGGTTTGCAGTTGGGTTCGGAGTTGATGGGGGATGCGACACCAGCCAAGAGCTTACCATGGAAGAAGTGAGTGAGACTGAAGTCGGTGTCGGGATGGTGATCGCAACACCAACGTCCAGTGAATTCTAAAGCTACAGTATATTTTGAGCACTTGTAGAGTGCCAGGGCCCTTACCTTGTGGTGATTTATCGCCAAGGTATCCTGCGAAAAACTCATGGAGGCAGGTTTTTGTTTGAACATATTGTATTGAGGCTATGTAACGCACAGCGTAGTCTTGACGTAGCGTGCTGCGATACGGGTCGAAGAATAAGCGAGGATAGCGAGGAGTTCAACTCAAGGACGAGTGCCGAGCTTCGAGACGATGCGAAGCCTAAGCGGGTCTCTCCTATTCTAGGTATCCTATGGACTCACTAGAACTCGGAGGTGGTGAGGCGTAGAAACAACGCTGGTATTGCGTAGAACTAGCTTAGGGAAATACAGGGAGAGACGACGACTATATATACGGTAGGCCCCTAATCTAGATGAAGGATATAAAAGGGATGCGCAGCATCTGCAGCAAAGCGCAGTTGAATGCGCAGCTATCCGCAGTAAGGAGGCTATGAGTGCGCAGCACGAAATAGCAAATAGCGAACATAAAAGGAAAGGCTATGCCACTGCCTTACGAAGTCTGAATAAGGTGACAGTGGCGGAGACGGAACGGAAGTCCTAATATGGTATGGGCGGGGCGCCGTGTGAGCCAAAGGAGAGAGAGATCGAGAGAGCGTATCTGGTAGTGGTGGAGGACGACTCCACTACGAATACAACCGCGTACGGTGAAGAGACGAGTCTGTAGAGAAACGGAAGACGAAGACAAGCAAAAGAACAAGGAAAAAGTGTACCCCCTTCATAGACCGTAACAGGCTACACTTGTTCTGTCTTGCTTGGATGACATTTTCTTCAGATTTCCAGCAAATGGTTCGTCAGGGTCAGCTCTGTTGAGGTTGTCCGAGGGTAGTTCCAGCACGAAAGGCTCAGTCATCAGGAGAAACAACCCGGTCGAGTTAGGGTCACGAGCAGCACGTCTGGCTCGTTGCGCTAGCTCAGCCATGTTCTTACAAACACCGTACTGGATAACGATGTGGATGCCTGGTATATCAAGCCCCTAGTATATAATAGCTGAGATTTGTTTAATTCCAACATATTGTTGCTTACCGTGGCAGCTCCTGCTGTTGCGTGAAGGATGCGACAAGCACCATCGGGTTGAGAAAACTCGTCAAATGTTTTTTGAAGATAATCTTGTGACATATCCGAATGGTAGTGTTTGATGATACCATGGTTTCGGAGAGGACTTGGGAGTCGAGAATCGAGAAATGCCGCTGCGGCAACAGCATCCTGTTTCGAATCATGGAAGACCAGCATTTTCGGTATGGCCATAGGAGGATGGAACGTTGACGGAAGTAAAAGACACAAGTTGTCAAAATTGCGGAGGGTTCCCCTGATTGGGACAGTCGCAAACGTGATGTTAGGGCGATTTGTGGAGAGGCGAATTTCCAGTGCATTTGATGAAATGGCCAGTTGGGTCTTGACTGGTCTGAGAACATGATCCGGCAGTGTAGCGGATAACGCTTGGATGGGAACATTGTTCGAAAGGAGAACATGAAGTAAACCGATCTTCGCATACGCGGGTCAGAAAGCGTCTTCACCATAGTGGGGTAGTCCAGCTGTGTGGATGTTATGAGCTTTGTCTACATGGACACGTGCAATCTTGTGCATAAACGATCAATTTTCGCGGATGAGTCAGGCAAGGCGAGGGAGATGACCTTTGAACATCCCGAGCTGCTCAGGAGACACGATGAGATGATGGAATTCACCATCTCGGATATGCTGTCGAGCGTCAGGCCATTAAATGTGTAAAACAAAAGTAAAACACGTACCTTCCAAAGATTTTCATCATAGGTAGTGATGTGCAGGGCCAGGCTTCAAGCCCCCAGCCGAGCCGGGCCTGGCCCAATTAGGCCAGACCGAGCCGAGCCTTTGTGCAAGGGCTTGCGCGGCTTAGGGCTCAGGCCTCGTTGCTTGAAGGGCCGTAGGCCGTGGCTAGGCCGGGTCCTGCACTGTCTCTTCGGCATATCCCGCGTGAACTGTACAGTGAGAAGTTTTTAACTACACCCCCAAATGCTTTCGGCGGGAAATTAACCCATGAGCACTAACGCCGCAGACGAAGAACCGAGTTCCCGGCCCAAACGCGCAGCATACCTGTCGGCAAGGCTCAGAGATACCGAGAACGCAGCCATGCCCGAGTTGCGTTCCCACCAGCCTGTCAAATTACCGCCGGCACCACCCACATCGCCCTTACCCTCCGACCATGAATCCCCTCCCCCAAGCTTACCATCAGCTGCCCACAAGCGCAAGAGAGCACCCACGGCAGATGACGAAGTCGAGTTATCAGACTCAGGTCCCAGCGGCCAGCCATCTCGTCCTCGATTGACGAAAGGTGAGTTGTCGCTTCATGCGCTGGCTTACTTACAATGTTTTCTCGATAACTCCACAGGCAAACGATTGGAGATACTGGATGGTCGTGTGACCTCAGAAGGTACATCCCGCACTCTTGATGGTAAGTTCTCTCTCTCTTCTTCGTGTTTACACAGTCCACATTTGAAGATAACCATCCCGCTGATTGCACAGCTCCTGCTGCCTCGACCCAGGATGGCGCATCGAAAGATGTGGCTGTTATCGATATTGATGAACCATCAAAGGCTCGACGCGAGCAGTGAAGCCGCGACGTGGATCAATTTTTCAATGAGCCATTTGCTCAAGAGAGCGACGGCAAGAAGTGTCGCAAGTGTAAGCTATGCCGGTAAGTAATCTAATATACGTTTTCATGTAACTGACATAGTTTCTTGTATCACAGAACACGAACTATTCTTGTTGCGGAGGTCTCTACTCTACGGCACCACTTGGAAGCTAATCACCGGGTGAGTTCTCGCATCCATAAGGTATAGTATTCCGAGACAATCCTGATGATATTTTGTCAGCCCGAGTACATGAAATGGGCAAAGGCAAATAGCTTTGCATCCATGCTTCCCAAGGACAGAAAGACCCAGAAGGACGAGTCACAAGCAGGCCGTCAGACGGAACTCAATCCACATCTTCAACCGGTCGCACCCAAGGAGAGGATTCTATCGTACACCGACGATCGCTTCCGCGACGCAGCGATTCAGTGGCTCATTGCCACAGACCAGGTAACTATTAAGTATCTACATGTAATATCAGTGTAGCTGACATCATAATAGCCCATATCTGCCCTCGAACATCCCGCATTTAAGAATATGGTCAATATGGCAGCGCGCGCAACGAATGGTGTGCGTGTACCAACCCAAAGGGTGACGCGGGAGGCAATCATCAATATGTTCAAAGAGCAGATGAAGGACTTACGTTCGCGACTGCTGGTAAGTGTTGTAGCTTACTTTTGTGAGTGATTTCTTACTTACCACGAGATAGAGGGATACCGTCCAAGGAAGAATCAACCTCACTTGCAATGCATGGCAAGCTAACAATACGGATGCTTATTTCACGGTTACTGGCTTGTGGATTGAGGAAAACATCCTGGGAGTATGGGAGTTGAAGACGGCCCTTCTCGGGTTTGTCCAAATGAATAATGCACACAATGGAGTACGGTTGGGTCAGGCGCTTTATCAGGTCATGAAGCGGTTACGGGTTGCACATAAGGTAGGTTACATTGTAGTACATGGTCTCATGGCTAAGAATTTTTACAGATTGGTCATGTTACATGCGATAACGCTACAAACATGGATACCATGATGATGGAATTTGGATCACAAATTGAGCAAGGTACAGGCCAGAAGTACAACGGACGGAAGCGACGTGTCCGGTAGGTCTCATTCTTACTAGTCCGTGACTGTAATCCGAGTCTTCTGATGCATTAGATGCCTTGCCCACATCGTCAATTTAGCTATGCAAGCATTATTGCGTGCTCACAGCCACTCGAAGCCATATGATCCCAAGCATCCCGAAGACAATCTGGTTGCCGCTCGTGGATTACAACATGATGAAGTCGGTCTCATTCGATCAATCTCAATCAAGGTAAGATGGTATTACTTTGTGTACTACAGCATATACTAATGTTCACACTCCAGGAACGATCATCTGCAAAATGAAAAGAGTTATTCCGACTGATTCAACTTCAAGACAAGCCAGACCACCCCCCGAGCAAGTCTTCATTGCAAATGCTACTCAACATGCCTATTCGATGGTCCTCGACTTATGTGATGCTTGATCGAGCTGAAAAGCTCAAAGAGGTTCGTAGTTGTCCCATGTGGCAGCTCCAACAGTCGCAAGTATGTATTACTAACAGTATAACAGGACGTCGACACATTCGTTCACGAAATTGCCATCGCTGAGAAGGATCGGGAGAAGAGGCAACAACTCCTGGACCTTCAATTGACGGAGGATGAGTGGTCCCGCGTTGGTATCTTACTCGCGCTACTAGGAAAGGCTGAGTATGCACAACAATCGTTCTCATTGGATTGCGGGCCAGCGATTCATCTCACACTCCCTGCGCTTGAGTCGCTTCACAAAGCATGGGATACCCAGAGCACGAAACCAGATTATATAGACTTTTGGCCTGGACTTGAAGCTGGTGTGCGAAAAATTGCTGACTACTATCAGAAGACAGCAGCTTCTGATGTGTATATTCTCGCGATGCGTAAGTCCTTTATTGTGTTTCAGTGGTATTCTAACTAGATTTTCAGTGCTCGATCCCGTGCAAAAGGCTAGCCACATCCGCAAGTTTTGGGGGTCTGATATGTATTCCGAGGCGATGCAGCATGCCGAGGAGTTGGTACGCATGTAATCAAATACTATTAATTTGCTACTGATGTGGTATAGTACAAGGAGCGCTATCTAGAGTTGAATGTGGCCATTATCGAAAGGACCAAAGAGCCCACGAAGACGACAGCAGCATATGGCAAGATCAGTTGGCTTTTACGGGAGCTCTCGGATGATGAGTCGGATGATGAAGCTACGTCAGCTACTCCGTCAGCTCACGGAGATCCTCATCGCCCATGGCTTCAAGACTTCTATGGATACTTGAACTCGAAGGACCAGCTCGCATCGGGTATGTCCATTGTTCAGTGGTGGGGACTGAATGCAGCAAGATATCCAGTCTGGAGTTCTTTAGCTAGGGACTACCTTTCAATCATGGCCACGTCTGTTTCAAGTGAGCGGGCATTCTTGTCAGCTGGAATTACAATTAGCAAGCAGCGGAATCAGCTCAAAGGGGATATTGTCGAAGCATTGCAATGTCTCAAATGTTGCATTCGACAAGACCTACTCTTCCACCACCAGGATGAGCCATCTGTTACCTCGGAGATTTACTATGATGAGGGACACGAGATCACAAAGTCATCATCTCAGTTGCAAATGGAGGAAGAAGGTTGGGAAGGGGTTGTTGAGGACTTGGAATTTCCTGAGGGGCAAAATGAAGTAGATGACATTGAGAATCTCATCCTTGTACTCGAATAAAAATATCAGGCCGAGGCCTGGGCTGAGCCAAGCCCAGGCCAGCATGGGCCGTAATTTTCCTATGGGGCTTGGGCTTCAAATTTTGCAAAGCCTGATCAAGCCGAGCCAGGCCCCAAGCCGGCAGGAGCCGTGATTTAGGGCTTGGGCTTGAATTGTCCAAAGCCTGAGCTTTCTTGAGCCAGGCCGGAGCCGGGGCTTTTGGGCCGAGCCGGGCCGTGCACATCACTAATCAATGTTAGTGATGTGCAAGGCTTGGGCTCAAGCCCTGAGCCCGGCCTGACCTGACCCCTGAAGCCCAAGCCCGACCTGGCCCTCTCCTAAGGCCCCTTTGGGCTCCGGGCTCGGGCTTCCATATTAGTCAGCCCTGGGCCCTGGGCTGAGCCCGGGCTTGCAACTATACAGTTGAACCCACGGGCTTTACCATATTTAGAATTTTTTTGTTCTCGTCCGACCCAATCCCCATTAGTACACCCTCGGCATGGAAAATGAAGAGTCTCAACCAAAGCGGACCGGGGCGCTGTCGGCTAAACTACGCGATCAAGACAACGCAGCCACACCAGAGCTTCATTCCCACCACCACGCTCACAATGCAGTGAGTGTTTCTCTCCCTCGCAACGACCCGATAGACCCAACACACCCTTCAAACCAAAGTCCACCACCTTTACCTGACTGTAAACGCAAGTCCAGTGCCAACAATCACGACGATAATCAGGATTCGAGTGATGGAGATGGGGTTTCGCCACCAAAAGAAGTGAGGCTCCTGAAACGTACGTTCTATGGTTGCGATGGTTGATCGTCTCACTAAAATCTCTATCTACAGGCTCTAAAAAAGCTCGCGTGGACACCCGCATGGGATCTGACACCCAGACAACTCGGAACCATTGTGAGTACTTCTCTGGTCATGTATTGTCTAATTCGTTGACTTGAAGCAGTGCCGATGATGACGTCGACGTCGACCACGATACCCCAGGACGTAGTTGGCGCTGATGGTCTCCTTGAGGATGTCAGCGTCCTTGGCATCAGTGAAGCGCCAGCACGGGAAAGTCGCACACGCGATATCGACGAATTTTTCTCGCCCATTTACCTCGAAAACAACAAAAAGATGTGCAAGTGCAAGAAGTGCTCATGCGTTGCTCAATTTGACTGACGTGCTGACATTAACGGACCTATAGGAAGTGCTCGCACATAGTAGTGTTGGTCTCTGATGCATCTACGTTACGCCGTCATTTGGAGCGACTTCACCGTGCCAAGTACTTGATATGGGCAGAGGCAAATGGATTCACGTCCATGCTTCCCAAGGATTGTAAAGAACGGAAAGAACAGGGCTCGAGTACTCAGACCCAGTCTTGGCTCGATTCACACCTTCAGCCTGTCACCACCAAGGATCCTGTTCCACCATACAGTGACGAACGGTTTCGCGATGCCGCCATCGAATGGTTGATCAATACGGACCAGCCAATATCTATGGTTGAACATCCCTCATTCTGTAATATGATCAATGCCGCACCACGCGCGACAAAGGGGGTGAAAATTCCCAATCGAAGAGCGACACGAGGAGGAATCATTGACATGTTCAAGACTCAAATGCGGAGCTTGTGAGATCGGCTACTCGTATGTATGGTGATACCGACCGTGATATATATTGATGAAACCCGTTAGAGCAACACGGTCAAGGGTTGGATCAACCTGACGTGTGATGCTTGGCAAGCGTCAAATGTCAATGCTTATTTCGCCGTAACAGGATCCTGGATCGAAGAGACCATACCCGGCATCTGGGATATGCACACTGCACTTTTCAGATTCGTTCAGCTCAACAGCGCACACAATGGCATTCGTCTTGGCCAAGCCCTCTATAGGGTTGTTGCACGACTTGGTATACAACATAAGGTAGTATGCATCAACTTCCGCGATGTGACTGAAACTAAGCCAATGGCAGATCGGCCATGTTACATGCGACAACGCCTCTAATATGGACACAATGATGGTAGAGTTCGCGGGGCAAATCGAACGTGCAACCAGCAAGCCCTTCAATGGCAAGCGACGCCGTGTTCGGTGAGCATGAGCTATGCTGTCTGACGCATCAACATCAGTATTCATGCTTACATGGGTTTCTAGATGCTTGGCTCATATTGTCAACCTAGCGACCCAGGCATTGCTCAGTGCACATAGCAAGTCGAAGACTTACGACCCCAAAAACCCAGACCACAATCTTATTGCTACACGAGAGGAACAAAGAGATGAAGTTGGCGTAGTTCGCACCATCGCTGTGAAAGAGCGGTCATCCGCCAAACGGAAGCAGCTTTTTCAGACGATCCAAACACGAGAAATGCCGAATCACCCACCTCGCAAGCCACCACTTCAGCTGTTACTGGACATGCCCATCCGCTGGTCCTCTACGTTTTTTATGCTCGAACGTGCCGAAACCCTTAAATATGATGTTGATACCTTCGTCCATGAGATGGCAGCT
>JBBPSJ010000199.1:0-47895 GCA_038093535.1 Boletus reticulatus
GGCGGTGGACGACAGTGAGACCGCGAAGATCACATCTATGTTTTATAAAGTCATGTTGGATGGGTTCACCCATTTGGACCATACCCGCGCAGCATTTGCGCTGAACAAGACGATGAAGACATTGGATATACCATTTGATCAACAGATACTTTATGTCCACCTCGGTGCTTAGTACACACAATATGCCTTCTCTCGTATTGCACTGTTGAATTTGCACCATTCTTAAGTAAGTACCATGGCCACACCTTCACATCTAGGTGCCACCAGGTTCAATTAGAAATTGTAGCTACCGCGTATGGGGCAATTTTAGAGGAGATGTAAAAATGGCGTTGTTGCTATCCAAAGGCACCACTTCCTGCCAGAACCCTTTAGATTGTCTAGCCAACTAGAGTTGAGTGTCTTGAGCTACAGATGTTCCTTGTGAACCAGCGCTGAGTCTTCCCACATGCCGACGTAACAAGTGGCATAATGTCCCTTGCAACCCAGCGTGCCTCCCCATAGCTCCGACATAGGTGGCTTACCGGAACACAAAGTAGCGCTACCAGCAGGTACAGGTTTGGGGGCCCCACCATCCTTGTAGGGTGCACGAGAATTTGTCATGTACCCGTGAGCTCCCCTGCCACTGTTTTCATTGGCTTCAAGGTATGTGCAGAATACTCTGTTGACAACATGCTTGACCTCGTGCTTGCTGATATGGTACGCTGGCAGGAATCCAACTTTCCAACCATCCATGTCACGGATAATAACTCTGGAGTAAACCGATTAAATCCACATCCATTGAGGCAGATAGAAAACCTACCTCCTTTTCTACCAACTGTCGTCGTGCAGACACCGCTCCAACAGATGGGATTTTATATGCACCCTCTGGCATTGTTGTTCACATTTGTCAGGATGGAAGGACCATACGTCAGGTCTGCTAGCATATCTATTCGCACAGGCCTGCACACAGGCCCTAGCCAAGGAGACTGCGACCATGTGGGTACCTCCACGAATGTTGCAGTGGCCATCTGCCGTCATACAGGGACATTCATTCAGAGCCCATGCAAGTCTGTTTTGAGGCGAGAAATGCCAGTGATGTATGAGAAGGATGGATGAGGGATACCGTCCACAGTAAACTACCGACAGCGGGACAACGAGGGGTCGGCCCGGGGGAGGTGGACACTGGGGAGTGACTGCCCAATTGATTGCATATTCCCGCTACATTGGTATTACTTGGCGGTGGGTTTGGGGTTTTTGTCCCCCTTGTGAAGAATTGCTTAGAATAGCATGTGCCCCTCCGCACCCTTTGCGTATGCTTGGACCTGAGCGCTCGGTCATCACCCCGCACATTATGCACGTCTCACATCCAGGCTTTGTTCGCTCTTGTTGTCCTCGAACCTGTATCAATTAGCCTTGCATCATCCGCGGGCATGGTGTGGGAATTTACTGTCGTTGGGCACGCTCACACGACGCGTTTAGTGGAATTTAGGTCGAGTGAAAATTCCTGATCGTTCTAAATTCCGTGGGAATTTCGTTTCATCTGTTACCTTTTCGAGTTTGACCCCTTTCCCTTAGTGCTCATGCGTTTTGGTTAATCGAGGAAACCCTAACCTTAGGTCAGGTTGACTCACCTTCATCACTGTACAGGACAGCATATAACAAGACAATCACTAGGCTTACAAATTTTTTGTTAATAGATAGTCAGTACTAAGGTGAAAGGACCCTCCATGGAGTAAAACACAATGATCTGCACTGCTTGTGGGTCCAAGGGTGCCCGGAGGGCTGTGGTATGCCAATATTCCTGGACCCATAAGGCGCAAGGGCGTTTTCATCTTTGCCTTTTTTAGTTTGCCCCTTTTTCCTAAAATTTCCCGCGCCACTTGTCGTTCTTGTCCTTTGTACGAAAACAAAAATGTCTCATTAGTTCCTAGTGCTTGAATATATCTTTGTTGCTACGCAGGTTTAATCAACGTCTAACAGGCATGTCCTGCCACAAACCTTGTGGGTCCAGGGGTGCCCGGAGGGCCGTGGTATATTCCTGGACCCGTAAGCCTTGGGACAGGTTTGTCGTCCTAAATTCCGTGGGAATTTCGTTGCATCTGTTGCCTTTTCGAGTTTGACCCCTTTACATTGGCGAGCTTGTCGTCCCTTAGCTTTTCACTTGTGCCACAGGCTTGTTAGGCGTGCTTACGCTTTGAGTTCTTAGCATACAGAAGATAAACATTGTGTATCAATTGCATTGATAGAAGATAGAAACTTGTATGGACAAAATCATTGTCGAATGGTGTTTGGGTCACATCTTCGCAACTTAACTAATGGTCGGGGTATCAGGCTCCCCTCGTCGCTGTTTGCGACAACATATGACACAACAAACAGGCTTACAAAATTTTTGTTAGTATGATTACTTTTATATATTCGCCGTCAATAAGTTTCAACCAAGTCCGAATAAGGCATAACACACCACCTTAGCATGGCAATATATTCACACGCCTTATTCGAGTTTGTGACCTACGTATCCATGCAACCTTTGATATCTTTCCTACCCAAGTGAAGCTGAAAAGGATCACCCTGAACGCTCACCAGAGAAATGCCCATCACCAAGTGTAGTTTCACGTCAGAGGATCCTCACACGCAGTCTGTATTGTCAGCAATCTTGAGTGCACGAGGAATTATCTTGATCTGTGGCAAGCATTCAACTTGAGGTGAACATATTTATTCTGATATAAGTATTTTTACAGGTGCAGGGATTTCAGTGGCAGCTGGAATACCAGACTTTAGAAGAAAGCGGGAAATTCCAGGGATTCCACAGCTTGGACAAATAAATCTAAAGGACATGTTCCAACTTTCGATGATCACGGCAAGTCTGGTTAAATAATGTTTGTAGAGAAGGTCTAGGCTTATTTTATACAGGACAATACCCAGAAACCATTGTTTGGGCAATTTATTGGCAGCCTAGCAAGGATTGCTGAAGATAGCCAGCCTACACCATTCCACGAACTCCTGAAAAGACTGGAAGACCGTGGGACATTAGTGCGGGCATACACGCAAAATATCGATGGACTTGAACTCAAAGCAGGAATGACGACGTATCATCGGACACACAGTGGAGATGAACGCCGACCATTCAAATGTGTCCCACTGCATGGAAGTCTTCGATACATGTACTGCCAGTCTTGTGGTGCAGTAGAGGACATGAGGGTACACTATGATCAACTGATGAGTGGGAGATCTCCAGGCTGTAGATCTTGCGAGAGAGCACAAGGAGCCAGAATAGAGGGAGAAAAGCAGGTACAGGTGGTCCCACTGTTGGTTCCGGACGTGGTGCTGTATGACCAGCAACATCCTGACGCACAGGGGATCATGGAATTTGAAACACAGGACTTATCTGGAGATATAGATCTGTTGCTGGTCGTGGGGACAGGAATGAATGTGATAGGAACACAAAGGATCATCTGGCATTTCGCACAACAGGTTCAGCAAAACAGACAGCAATCAGACTCCTGGCCATGCACAATCTATCTCAATCTGGACTTCAAACAACAGAGGAAATGGGGGAAAGCCTTCGATTTATGGGTGCAAGCTGACTGTCAGGTTGTGGCCAATGCAGTCCTAACTGTGCTAAAAGAAAAAGACACACAAATGAGGCGACAAAGTATTGCAAAAACTTCAAGTGAAAGCCAGGATGAGGTAAGTGTGACTGTCAAATTTGTTCAAAGAAAAAAGTTTGAGTCGAGCATCACAGGGCATGGAGGGAATTAGCGGCTCATTCTCATTCAATCCTGATTTGGAGATGCACAGAGAAGATGCTTCAGAATGGAGTCTGGTGCTTGACTTTCACATGCGATATGTCCTGGATCTCATGAAAGGGAGATCAGAACTGACAACAGCTGTCCATCGCCTCAACTCAGTCATTAAAGTTGTGAAGCTCGGAGGATGTTTCACCCTAGCACTGTTCCACCTCAAGAGAGTACAGGCTGTGGCCAAAGGTGACAGAGAGTTGGAGTTGCACCTGGAATTCTTGAGGGACTGTGTGTATACTATGCTTGCGGGCAGACAAGTCTAATTTGATGTTAGATGATTGGAGGCGCTACATGTAGTCGAGATTACGATAAAGATAAGAGCGTATTATTCGACCAATTTCGACCAATCACAACCGAGCGACCTATTTTCGAACTCCGCCGGTCGAAAACTGTCTGGAGCGGCGTCGCTCGTCGTTCCTCGAGCGAGCGGAACCTCAACATCACGTCGACCAGTGCGTGAACAGCGGATGCAAGGCGATGGGCGAAGTAACGGGGGTGGGTTGAGTTTGGGGGCGCCTCGGAGCGGAAGAGGCTGAGGAACGTGAGCCTCGTGCTCCTTCTTCAAACATGTGTCCTCCATCGTACCCCCCTGTTGTCGTCGCCGCTCTCGCTCCACCGCAGCGCCCGCACTGGACCACGTCCGACTGCTCAAGGCCGGGAACGACCTCAACATCCGAAGTCTCTTCCGCCCTCAATGCTCACCATGCATACCAGTGAGTATGACTATCTTTTGGAGCTTCTCCTCAAGCTTCTCCTCATTGACGACTCTGGGGTCAGGCCAAGTACTTCCTCGACTGTGCCGTCTAGTAGATCAATCTCTGTTATCTACACCACAATCTATCTTGGGTTTTCCGAGTCGGAATTACCTTGTTTACCCAGAGTGGCTGTGGAGTCACTAGATTTTGCACCGGTTTGTTCTGACATACTTTTCGACTTTTCCCGACCTTCTTGTCGTCTCTTACACCCTATGTAATTCATGGAAGCATACTAATGATGTATATTCTGCCACCATTGTGTTGTTCGTCTATCTAATGTTTCCAGTCGCTAGTCTTCCTCTCACAAATACTCGTTAGGATGTGTTGTAAACAGTCTTTCGTCAAATGCCCGAAGCAGTCGGATGCTGTCCCTCGACTGCGTGAAAGCGCTACGTATGCGTTGAATGGGGTGAGTTGTCCTGACGGCGGCGTCCCTATGTCGACGATTAATTTGTCTATTGTTTGGCCTTGAGAACGATAGTCCGTAAACGCGTAGTAGGCCGGTGTCAGGGGCAGTTGATGTCGCGTAATAGGGTTTTCTCCCCCTCCTTGTCGAATTCTGAACGTGCGTTCCAATGGGACCACGGGCATCACTCCTTCCTCTAAACCCTCCAGTCGGCTTGCCTTCGTTCGGTGCAATTTTACCAACACGTAGACCGGAAGAAATTACAACTTGACAATTTCCTCCTTCATCGAAAAATCTCTCGTTTCTCGGCTGTCCAACCTGATTTCCTACAATCTCTCCACGTGAACCATTTGCCATATCAAGATCAGTTTTAACATTGAATATGACCATCACTTGCATGCCGTTTGCCAATTCGACCACGTTTGGCAAACTGGCACGTTCGTCCTGTCTTCCTCCTCCTTTTGAATCCTTGCTTGCTACAGCAAACTTTTCCCTCAGCGTCAGGTTGCGCCCACCAATACAACCATAGGCTTTGCATACGAAAAGCGTCGAGTTATTGCGCTTAGCCATGGCCCGTGCCATTTGCTCGTTTCAATGTCGTCGGACTGAATGACGGGGAGTGACAAGGACATGATTGTCCCATGGAGGCGTAGAGAAGTCGGTTTTTGGACAAGCGAGATCCGTGAGCAGTGATGAACTCCCTTCCAGTCCGTACAAAAAAAGACGATTCGCGAAGAGGCCTCTCTTCCTTGATGACGACGACCCCGATTCGATGACTACGAGTTCTTCTCTCTCTCAATGTACGTCCTTTGTATCCTGCTCTCACTTTCTCAAATCCTAACCCACTTTCCAGTTCGCACCTAAGTACATGATGACTTCTCGCGACATTGAGTCCTTAGGCATACTGATTCTCGAAATTCCTATTCCGTAATTGTATGATATCTGTCGAAAGGTGTAACTGATTGTTTATGCTTCTTTCTTCACATATGCCTATCTCCCCATTATCTTTGTACTGTTACAATTTGCTCTGTAAACAAGGTCCCTGCCGGCGACACGCGCAGCGCTATCAAGTTCCCAGTGACAAGCAAGGTTTCTGCTGTCGCCAGGCGGCACCTCCTGAGTAATTAATACAAGCTTGGGAAGTGCAGTAGTAGGCCCATCCTATTGTACATAGTACTATCTGCTCGTATAGCTAGCTTACGAGAATACACACAGTTTTCAACGTTCCAGTACGTACTCTACCACTACCCCTTCCGAGCTCACCCGGTTGGCCTTCCGGGCGGTGGACCTAATGTTGTACGGGTTGAGAATTAATTTAAATTAATTAAATTAATCACGGACATGAGCGAGCAAGAGAACATGCGGAAGATTGCATGCAAGTGAGCTACGAATGCCATCTGGTCACGTAGGTACTACTAGTACTCGAAAAAAAGCCTGAATATACTACGAGAATTAATTAATTAGTTGCTTTAAAAGAAAGGCTCAGACTATGCTAGACACCAGCGAAGTCCGAGTCGGGCTCATGCTTCAGTCACAGTGGTATGCCGCTCTCGTGACACTCGAGCCAGTGCTTGGAGATGACGAGCCTGCCAGTAATTACTATGACACTGCCGTGTTGATGGGATGGCACTCACCTGTCACAATACTTAATGTGACACCTTTGCAGCACATTTCGAGACATTCCACTGGCCGGGGCACACTATACTTTGGCAGGACTTGCATGAACATGCTTCCCGGCAGCTCCTCTTAGCTGCTGTTCCTGCCACATCTGCATCTGCATCTGCACGGCACTTCCGCACGACTGCATCCTGTACCAGTGTTGACATGGATGCAGAAACCAGCGGTGCGGGTTCAGGTTGGTCACCATAGCGATACTGGAGGGCCAAACATGCAAGCTGATGCTTGGTAAACACCTTGGTGAGCTGCCAATGGTGTGCTGCGCAGGTCTGCGCTCCGACGAAGTTCTGGGGACGGGTAACAAGAGTGGACCTCTAAGTCTCGTCAGCATCATCAAGCGCACGAAAACGAGTAGAAACGAGATACACACCCACGATATCCTGTGAGGAAACTGGCCGCAGTGCCCTTGGCAGGTTTTGCGACTCGGAGTTCGAGTTCTTTGATGCATCTGTGGGAGTGACGATGTCTGTGCAATAGGGTCATGTCAGAAGGGTTGAGGGCACAACAAATCACCAACAGAGTGTAGCTGGCTTACCTTGGATTGCCGAAGAGCGATGCACCACACCTTGCGAAGCGCCCGCTGAATGTATGGGAACTAGTAGGGACGACGAATCTGGAAAGGAGAAACGAAGGGGAGTGTGAGCGTGCTGTATACACGGGGCGTCAAGAACATACCTCGACCATGTTCTTGCCTGCTTTGTTCAGCAACAGGCGTGTTCCGCACTCGCGTTGGCTGTCCGTCCTTGTGGGGGGCATCCGACGTGCCAGGCCAGTTCTTTGACCCCTTCGGTCGACCACTGCCACGTTTCACTGGCTCTGACATTCTTGAGTTTGTGTCCGAGCCGATAAGAGCGAGTTCTTCGAGGTTACTAACGATGATGATGGCGTACAACCCGGACAGATGGACGCCAGGCAAATAAGAAAGTGGCGGGCCGGGCGGCACGCTAGGTTTTCGAAGTCCGCTAGGACCTAATGACCGTACAAACAATAATTTGACTGCCGCCTTCGCCTTCCGCCTTCCGGCTCGCGACCATGCCACATCACGTGACCTTCATGATTCCTCCTTTTCTTACGTTTATATTTGTTTATATTTGGCTCATGCTTGTCTCAGTGCTCAGATCGCACCCTCTTCTTCTTCATGCCGATGGTCGTGTTGACGAAACTGTTTCGCGATGTCAAGTTTCACGGGCTGTTACTGTCTCGTTTGGTATTATAAATGGATGCCCGACTGTTCACTCAGTTTCAGAATTTCTGGCCATAATCTATCCATTTATACAAATGACACCACCACTGTCCAAACATCCTTTGCTGTACCTTTCTCTGGCGCTGTGGTCCCTACATAATCATGCATGCAGACGACATCGAACAAGCTGATGTGAGTGTGCGTACTCAAAGTCATGTATGTCAACAGCAAATTTTTACAAACAAACAACACCGACAGTCTCCCATGGTCTAGGACGCGAGCTCATACAAGCAAGCTCACGATAAGCCTGTGCTTGTCGCGATCCCATACCGAGACGATCTGCTACAACTCGACTACTGGTTACGGCTTCCTGCAATCATGAATCACCACCTTAACCGATGGGATGTCTCCTCTGTCGGCATCTAAAGCCATACATTCTACCGTTTGCCCGCATCAAATGCTCCCCGTTTTGAAGCAGCTTACACCATCAAGTTCTGGAGCCAGGACATGAAGATGCCGATCAATCAGGCATTGCTCTCTTGCAGCAAGGATGCTCCTCCGCATCACCTCTTGCGAGGCGATCTCATTGTCATCAAGCATCTCCATACTCCCCTGAGTGTACTGCAGAACATCCAGGAGGAGGACATCGCGCTTGTAACCGCTTTGATCGGATGGTGAGTGTCCCCCCTGATAAGATATATAATTTCGTGCATGCAGTGCGCGATCAAACGAGGTGATCTCATGCATGTTGACGAGATGGAGTACACCTTACATGCACTCGAAAATGACTGACATGCTATAATAAAATTTTCACTGTATGCCTGTCTTACTGATAGTGTTCTCAACTACTTAAATTTTTTCATATGTGTCTGCCTTCTTCTCTGACCTGCTAGCTCACTATGACTTCATACTAAGTGCTGTTGTCGCTCTGGAGTACTAGTAGTAATTTTGCCATTCTATTCCGTGAATGACACTAAATGTAGTACAAGCTCGTACTACCATACACTGTTACCAGCGAACTGACGCCGCACAATCACAGTCGAGAAAGCATAAGGGGTATATTGATAAACGTCGCGACCAGGTTTTCCCGAAGGTTTTGTTAGGTGTCGATCGAATCCGTAGCAGGTTTTCCGCGGCATGCCGCGGATGTGTGGCCCTTTACTGTTTGTTGCTTACGTAACGTACCACAAGTCGCGACGCGTTCACTGGCATGCGCGATTCCACCTTCGCACTTGATTTAGTCATTGACACTACGTCTCATCAACCCGAATGAACCTGAGCTCGTCCTGCATCATAGCTGAAAATGTTCTCCTCACCACGGTTCGCGTCAAGGCTGTTCTCGAAATCATTCCTCGTATCATGGGACCAAAGGATGTCTGGATGCCCTGGATTCGGAATAAGCTGGACATTGAATTGGTAAGAAAACCGGCGTTTGTCATTCCAATACATGTGTGGCATACCTCATTTTCAGCGTCAACTGGGCAGACCGAGCCACAGCTCACCCCACCCCAAGCTCATCGGAAGCTTGAATTCAATGTTGTTCCGTCACTACAGTGGGGGAATGCGGCTAGAGACACTCCGCTTCGAAGAGGTCTGTGTAGACGATCCTTCGATAGCAGGTCCGGAATATGTGG
This sequence comes from Boletus reticulatus, assembly GCA_038093535.1. Taxonomy (NCBI): domain Eukaryota; kingdom Fungi; phylum Basidiomycota; class Agaricomycetes; order Boletales; family Boletaceae; genus Boletus; species Boletus reticulatus. The sequence continues at coordinate 9,435 of JBBPSJ010000199.1, forward strand.
ATGTACCAGTGGACACGTTACCCGCACTCAACGACACGGATTTGTGGTGGTTGGTGCCGCCCTCATCAGGTCAGACCTTTTTTCGCATCGAAATGTTTTTTCCCTGACGAATTGGGTCAATGTAGTGAGCCTGGGGGTGAATACACCGCTACCCTCTTCTACAGCCCCTTTGCAGGAAGATGGAGTATCCCAGATACCTGCACAGCGTGGTCCCAGGAGAGGGGAAGGTATCAGGAACGGTGGGGGTGCACTTATGACTCGAAGACATGATACTGATCCTCAAGCAGAGGTCACGTCCAGTTCTGACCAGAGGGGATCGGGAGCAACTGAAGCTTTTGGAGCTTCTGGAACTAAGGCTGGTCAGAAACAGAAAGGCCAAAAACGTGTAGCTAAAGATGACCAAGCACCGCCATTCAAAAAGAGAAAGAAGTGTAAGTCAAAGGAATCCATCGAAAGCGAGGAAGAGGAGGATGTCGGAGCTGGCCCTGTCACCACCGAAGGAAAAGCTGAGGTGCCGCATCGACCGGAAACGTCGGAAGCACGGAATTCTTCGAGAGTGAGTTTCGGTACTCGTACCCATTTCACACCAGCGATGATTCCTCACAGATGTGTGATCCATGTAAACACCGCGGTTCAGAACGCGAGTGGCCCTCCAAAATCAAAGATGGGGAGAAACGTGCATGTGCAGCATGTGCGTTGCAGAAAACACGGTGCCACATTGAGGGTGAGTCATGTCACGCTCCACATTCGTCATTTGTCGGTTGAAAGAGGACTAAGGGAAAATTCGCTGTCCACGAGGGAAAGAGGCTGTCAGGCATCAAACAACATCTCAGGGACAGGCGGATAAGCTGAAGCAGCTCGTTATTGAGACGAGTGTGCGCGTCACAGAGGTAGAGAAGAAGCAGGATGTAATAGAAGAGGAGAGGCGGCAGCTCGTTACCCGGGCTCGCAATCTGGAGTTTCAGATGGAACAGTTAAAAGCAAAGGTGGTCAAGCAATGATAGCGCATACTTCTCTCCTCTCACTGATCAACGCTATGCCTCGGGCGACCGGCAGATTGAATCAATGGTCGACAGAAAATGGGAGTGCTGACATAGAGACATAATAATACAGTTGACAATAGAACTTTTTCGGAGGGGAGTGAATATATCCACGTGTCTGAGCAGTGACGAAACGTACAAAGTAAAACACCGGACTTTATGAGAACGGAGTGCGATCGTACAATGTTAATATATGAACATTTTGACAGACTGGCTTCCTTTGGTTATAATCATGTTTATGTTTGAATCCGCTGAACTAGCTCGGAACAAACTTCTACTGCCTGAGCCTCGTGAACAGAACTTGCATCAATGCCACCATGACCAGTCATCACAGTTCTTTGTTTGTATGTAACCGTCTACTATCCTATGCCACATAGGTTTCAACCCATGGGCATGCTACATTGCGTCTACACCCTGGTTCCTTCCGTCTTCACTGAGGGGCCACTTCTACACTTACGACACGATGCATCTCACTCGCGCGGCTCTGTCTGTTGATAACGGTGAATTGCTGACGAATGGTGGAGGCTGTGGACAAGCTTTCCGAGCTGTATTCACTACCAAGATGAACTGTAGAAGTGCACGCAGTAACACACGTCATTTTCATATTGTTCTCAATCCAGAGCTACCTCATGATTCACGACCATAAGACGCCCCTCGATATCCGGCGTTCCGTCCGGCAAGGACTCAATCAAAATTCCTACTGAAGTAGTCGCCCAAACCACTCAAGGATTTCTGATCTTGCTTGACGATCTCAACCAGACAAGGAGACGAAGAGGAGAAATAGGAATATCAAATACTGGGGAAAACCCAGTCACGTAGTTACCGTACGAAGGAGAAATGTAAATGACTCATCTATGGGGGCCAACCGGAACGACTCGGAATAGAAGCGTCGGAAGAGACGGAAGAGAGTTCTAACAGCGAAACCTTTTCCACATATATCACAGACAGCGTCAGTGGATGTGCAGGGATATTCATTTTAAATGGTGGTACTTGGCCACCAGTTGCTGCAGTTGGCGATTTCACGTGTGACTTTTGACAAAAGACTTCCGACTATACTTCGCGGCGATTATCACAAATTCAGCAACCAAATCCATCTATTTGTATGTAGTTCTATAGGTCAGTGCTTGTGGCACCAAGCTAAGATGAGCTGTCTCGAGATCTTTCTGTCTACGCGTCAATCGGGGTCTGGCAACACAATAACAACTGTGATTATGTAGCGCACTACCCGAGCACCCAAGATGTGAACCACAGGGCATCGTTACGGAGAGAGATATCAGGCAGCCACTTTGCACACCTAGTCTCATTCTAATACTTTGTGCCCGAGTTGCCGGCGGGATATCTATCGATCGTGTAACATGACGACTCCTCTCGCCGTTAGCCCGTGCAGCGTCACCACCTGACGTCGTGCAATCACACTACGAGTCCGAAGGCTTTGACGCGCTTGTTTCTTATTATATAATATACAATATGTATGAATAGCGAGCAGAAGAAAGTATGAGTCGTACAAATATACCTTTCCTATTGTTTGATAATCCAGATATGTAGTGTCGGAAAATCAGTGTGATTAAAGTATTCGCTAGTAAGGAAGGACAACGCCTGCTGCGAGGTACAGTTGCAAGTAGGTGCCCAATTCTCGAGAAGGTATTCAATCTTGCGACGATCTTGTTTGTGGGCCTTCCGGGTCACGTTACTTGGCGTGCCAAAGCATCCAACGTGACGCGATTCACGCGAGCACCGCAACTCATCTCTTAACAGACCCAGAGCATGGAAGGAATATCCAACAAGCGCTCTCAAGACGATCGCCGGTTGTTCTGGATGGAGATCGCAGACGTCGACGGCGGCCCGTCGGTTCTTTATGTCTTGAACAGTGGCACGAGACCACCAAAGCCGATGGTCGGGCATTTTGCATACGACTTTTTAAGCCTGGGTTTCCAGGTGTATTATCCGGATGGCTGGAAGAATGTATCTATCGAGGACATAGAATCGCTAGTATGGCATCCTGCAGGGAACCGTTCCATTGTCGATGTCACGCGAAATGGACTTCCATTCTGGAATCCGATGAACAGTGGCAGCGAATCTGGATGTCCTTGCAAGTTTCAAACTGTGCAAGGACTCCTTTCCCATTTCCAGCATGTGTTTGATGTCAGCAAACTACAAGTCACTGTGTTGCCTCCTACCCCCACACTTGGACCAGATGATGGGAGCCAGTCTGATGATATGTGTGTAGATGGAGAAGTGGTGAGTTACTGAACCATATGTGGATTGACAGGTGCCTGAAGTTGTGCTTAAGTCAACATCCTTAAGCCTACTGGCCAGATCCGTGGAAGACGCGGAAACGATCACGTCCCGCGGGAAGCACGCGGATGCATCAACAAGTATGCAAGGCGTGGAAGGACCAAGAGCAGACTCGATAATGTCCTTTGAATCAAGGACGATAAAAGAGCTCGAGAAAAAGGTTCATAACCGACAACTGGAGGTCACAGTATGGCGCGCCGGTTACAACAAGGTAGTGGAGGTTTATAATGACACGCTGCTTAGGGAGGAACGCGCACAGTCGATGAGGATTGGAGCGGAGATACGCCTGGAGAAGCTGGAGATCGAACACCGTCAGGCACAAGACCAAGCACAGAAGAAGGACGAGGAACATGCAAAGGAGATCACACAACTGAAGGAAGCGGTCAAAGCAAAACCAGTGAGCTCAAGTGAGCTCAGGAAAACATATAGGTTGATGGGTAGAATTGATGAAATGATTCGCCTGCTGGATGACTCGTATGTGTGCGGCATGTAAGTGTGTATTGCTCCCAAACAGCTGTGTAGCTGACAGGACTCCTCAGTTGCTTCTCCACAATGTGAGTCAAAGGGTGATATGTGGGGAGTATGTGGACTGAAAAGTATCGGTGATGCAGGGTATTTCCAGTGATGACTCGATGTGGGCACACAATGTGCGTCGAATGCATGGTCAGGAGATGGGTTCATGAAGCAATGAAGCCTCCACGTCACCGGGGTAATGAACTCAGCCTTACAAAGACAACCTGCCCGGTGTGTCGCGCACCATATCCACGGGTAAGGGCTATACAGGTCAACGGACGACTAGAACGGTGTCCATCTTGCAACCCGTTCATTTACAACGTGCAACTGGGTCAGATTGTATTGGATACGCTCACAGGTCTTTCGCGGGCGGTCCAAGAGCTCAATAAACTGATTCCCGGAGACAAGGATGCGGAGGATTTGATAGTCAAGTATGGCCGAGATGATGGGACAGAGATGGTGGAACATCTCAATAGGCGGAAGTAAGTACCATATCAGTATGAGGTTCCGATATTGATGAGATTAAATATGCTCTTTACAGGCAGCAAGAGGACCTATGGAAAACATTCAAGTGTTTTTTCTGCAAAGAGAGCTCGCAGGCCATTTTCATGCAAGCAGAGCGCCTAGACTCCATATGGAAAGTGAGCATGAGATCAGCAGAATTTAGCGCACAGTACTATGAGTAAGATATGAGGGACTAAATACTTCAGATGTCGCTGCATAATTCATATCTAATGATGGGATGTATATGGTAGTATCAATTACTGACGTGGTGTTGCCTTCCTGCTGCAAGTGTTTCCATACCTTTTGATTCCCGACGGCTCCGGTTGTTCCGAGGCTCCCGATCTCGGAACCACAGACGGTTCCAAAGTACTCGCCTTTCATCGCCCTCAGTATACATTCTGACTTATCTCACACATTGTATTGTTGCCATCTTTTGTTCTTGGGAGCTCTTGATGCTTGTGAAGCAGCCTCCTCACCTCATATCTTGCAGAGCCGGAGAGCACACACTCGGTCTCATTATGCGTGAATGAAGCCTAAGTATGATTGCTGGTAATCGGTTCCCTCAAGTACATCCGCCACATTTTGGTCTAGTACATCACCGAAGCGGTGAGTACATTGTCGATGTTCCAGCTTTTTCTGAACCACAGGAACGCCCACCAGCGCATGCCACACTAACGGTTCTCGTTGATTCGCTCAAAAGTTTCCTAGGTATAATCCTTGACGACTCAAAAGCACATTCTCGGGGACCAACACACTGCCTTCCTGTCAGTTCCATAGGATGACTTCAACATAGATATCAGGGAAGGGTTCAGAGGACCGCTAGAGAACGATCAGCCCTTGTGATATAATGAACTGTAATTCAGAAACTTACAGCTCACTGAGCTGTTTCACTCAAGAGGTCCACCCAAACTGAGATGTAACTCTGAGCCGAGGAGAGTATTCGCCGACGGCGGATTTACTGCAAACAAGACGTGAATAAATTTTACATAATAACTTGAAAGCAATAAGTCAGATGGATTCATGTATAGTTGCTTGAAAGTAATCGATAAATACGCGAGGGGAATTTGGGTGCGGAATCACTTCAGAAGGGTCAGGCTGCTAATCGGCATAAATAATGGAAGATGCCATCAAAATCAAGTCTACGCGTTTAATCCTGACCGCGCGTCAAGCACATGTGTATCCTTAAGATGGGGGGCCACAGCCATTGTAACGCGTTGCTGCAGGCTAACCAGTTGGAATTGATATGTACTGACGGTATTCGTTGTCCTAATAGTGTAAATTTGAAGCGATCAATATATGAATTTGAGTGTGAACGTGCGTGACGAATCCGAAGGTTCCGAGTGTTTAGATGTAGGGGACATTTGGCATTCTCATTGATATTGTTCCGCCGCCTATCAAAAGCTTGGAAAACGAGACATAATTATGTACAGGATTCAGTGTCGCTGCGTGTTCAAACCCTTTTCCCGCGTCTCATTTCGGTTTTCATCCTTACTACCATTCGCTGCGTGGACTCTCGATTCGCGACATTCATTGCTTCGCCTCGTCTCTGTTTCACTGGTAGATCGGCTAAAAACTGCGATCATGCACAGACTGGAGGATGAACCAGACATTACCAACTCGACCCGAACAAACTGCATCACGATGCATGATGGGTTGTGCAGTATAAGCGTGGAAAGCAGAGGAATGTGGTCTCCTCGTCGGACGAGAATTTCAAATACCTAACCGACGATCGTCGATGAACGGCACGCAAGCTGCGCGTTCGTGCGTCGTTCAGCTCTCGCGTAGCGGTTGTGGGTCTTCGATGAATGGCACCACAATAACACTGTCCCTACCTCATCTTCGGACACATTCTTTATATGTCCTCTTCGCCATGTATTTCGTAGCTGCTGTCGCACCAGTATGCGCCACCTGGCGACGTCCAAAGAGTGGGAATCTGTTAAGTAATCGAGGGGGTTGATTTGAGAGTCCGCTGGGCTGGATTCAACCCCGGTCTCGCTGAGCTACTAGCTAGTAGCCCAAACATCGCATTCGGACGGTGAGGCACCTTCCCAGGAGGCAACGTGCCAACACTTCCCAACGATGGCGACCGGTTATTGTTGCATTCAAAGCAAATAAAGAAGAGATAACGCGGAGATACCTGCCCAGGGGGTAACGTGTCAGCTTGCCCTTTTTTTTTGCCTTTTATGCCGCGGGTTGACAACCGTAGCTGGGTGGCGGGTGTTGGGAGGATGATGAATTGACGCAGAGGCACCTACCCAGGAGGCAACGTGCTGATATGTCAAGTCATTCGTTCATTCCACGCTGGCCAGCATCTGAGATACGGAGGTCGATGACCCTGGGGATGGTCCTTTTTTTCCCCATACGGGGTAGAAGGAACCATCCCTCACTTCACGGACTTCGTTGACCCGTGGTCAGACCAGTCGTCACGTTCTGTAAGTGCACCGCAGTCTGTAGCTTCGGATAATCTCCGTACGTTCTTCGGGTAGTACCGCTTTGACTGGCGTTGAGAATTCCAAGATTAAGTGAAAAGTATCTCGAGCGCTAGTTCTTAAGAATCTTGACATGCGTCTAAAACTCGATCTAGGCCTGTCTCGGGGGCAGGCCACTAAAGGGGTGTCGCAGGTCACATGACCAACATACCCCGCGCGTCAAGCTGCTAACCGACCGCTAACTCTAACTCTCAGACCACGCCATCAAATGGAATCTATCCTTCAACGTTGCTCCCAGGAAGCACATGTCGTCTTCTCGACCGATATTTTCGATCTCGGCGGTGGAGCGGCAACCCTGTACGTGTTGAACGGCGGTATGAGTCCACCGAATCCTGTTGTCGGCGATTTCTTGTACGATTTTTCGGCTCGGACAATCTCGGTCTACTGTCCGAACGGATGGGAGAACATTGCGATCTCTCAAGTGGACTCTCGGGTGTGGCACCCAAAGGGCTTCAAGTCCGTCGCGTCGTTCACCGGCAAGGGAGTACCATACTGGATGCCCTCCAATCAGGATCCTCTGAGCCAATTCACTAGTGTGGATGCACTGCTCGACCATTTCAGAGCAACCTTTGATTCGAGAAAAATCAAGATCGCCCCAATGGCTGAGAAAAGTAAGTCTAGCTATCACCCTTACCTGACCATGATTCAGACTCTTTGTGGTAACAGAGAGAAACCGGGACGAAGATGCAGTTGAAGCAGGAGAAGAGAGCATGTGTCGAAAACAGAGTGTGTAGCTACGCACTCTGGCTGAACTCGGTTGATGAAATCACCACTTTAGAACGCCTGAGTTGCACCGCGGATTCTTCGCGGATGAGGAAAAAGAGGAAAGGACCTGATCCTGTGAGCATTATATTTGATGACTGGCTACTAATAAAATTAGAGTTCTGATGCTTGTGCTCAGTCCAGGTTGGTGAGGTCTGCAGTCGGGTTTCCGGAAGGTTCCGAAAGAATACTGTGGCATGCGGGGTTCGAGACCTATGGGCCTTTCGCTGGAATACGATGCAAGGAGGTGGGAATATAATTCTCAAGACCTTGTCGACATCTAAACGTTATTTTGAAGGACGAGGAGAGATTGATCGTGACCGAACTAGCGAGGTGCGCATCTTTGGAACGTTCCGGATCGGAACGTTGCAGATCCGAGCCGGAATCGTTCGCGGTCCGGGACTTGATCGTAGAGCTGGAGCTCGATCCAGCGCTGCGGAAACCGCGACGACATGATGAAGAAGCTGTGGAACGGGCCTGGAAAGATCTCATGGACAAAATTCGCTCGTTCATGCGGGAATCCACGTCAGTTGTCGTACGAGGCTGGACCCCTGAACTCAGCCTGAAGTTCTCCAAGCAATTGATGCCCCTTCAGTTCGGAGACCTAGGCCAGAGGTGTCAATGGATCGACGGTGTCATTTTCGCTGATAATCGGGAGTCTGCGAAGCGGAAGGTCTTCCACAAGACTACGACGCTGGAAACCTTTGTAGATCTTGTCGAAAATCCTGCTGTCTGTGGCAACTTTCTTGATGCCAAGGACGTCAAGCCCAGCCATCCTAGTTGGATAGATCCCATCCTGGACTCGACGATCGCATGGAATCACACGATGCATCTGAAGTTGACTCCAAATGCGAAGGACGGCTCTCAACTGAATGTAAACACCACTGGGCTGTCTTTGGTCCCTTCAGCTACCTGGACCTCACTGGGATGGCGGCTGGTCACCCATCCAGGATTCATGACGTTCCCACACCACGATTGTTGTGGGATGTGCACCTATGTCATCGGGAACTCGGGCGCCAAGATTTGGGGAGTCATCCGCCCGATGCGAGACGATTGCCCAACCTCGTTGACGGGCCTTTCCAAAGTCCTCCAGCAAGCGATCAATTTGTCCGACCAAGGTACCTTCTCCAAAGCAAACGTTGCTACTGTTTGTCTCGAGGAAGGTGATGTCATGTGAGTCAATGACTTGTTGCAGTTCTCGTTGGCTTAGCGTTTTCTTGGAGCATAGGTTCCAACCTCCTGGTGTTCTCCATTGCGTGTACACTCCGGTCGCATCGATCTTCAGCGGCGGCTACTTTTACAATTATGAAACCATGCACCTGACCAGGGCTGTTCTGTCATTGAACTCTGTAGATAAGAAAGGCTCGCTCACAAATGACGAGCGCCCCGGTTTCATGCGCACCTTATGTCGCATGCTCATTGCCCTACGGTACCGATCAGAACCGAGTAAGCTGGTGGGACTTGTTCTGCAGTATTGTGGTTAACCGACCTCATAGAGAAGATTGGAAAGAGGAGCATCCTCAGCCTTTTGTTGATCGTCATCGACTGGGACAAAAGCACAAAGGGCCTGAGCAAGGGAAATGGAAATCCTTCACGCTTGGAAGAAAGGGGGGAAATCGCGTTCGCTGTTCAATGCGCCAACAGTCTCCTTCGTTGGATGAATATGACTGTGGACGAGGCAAGGAACTTCGTGGACCACCATGGTCCTTACTATTCTGGTGGAAACGATGTGGTAGAAATTCCGGCCATCCCAAAGGAAGCCAAAGATCCGATATTTCCTGGTCTGTCTGGCTATCTGTAGTGTACCATATTTTATGTATGTGTTGTTCCTCTAAACCATCACACCACGAGAAGAAAAGCAAGGGAACAAGAAGCAAAGCGAGCGTCACTGAGTATCCCAGGGGGTAGATCTTTGGGTGACATGATATTTCCTAGGTTCAGGTTCTACGCTCCTTCAGCCGACTGAGGCGACCCAACAACAAACACATTCAACCAAAGTCACTCACTCACCATGTTTCGCCTCGATTCGCCGGAAGGATGATCCGACGGTCATCGGTCTCGACTATGTGAATGTTCCTCTGGATGTGCTGTTCAAAGAGAATACTATGGGGGGTTCAATTTTGCATTCTCTCATTGGGTAAAAGTGTTGAAAACAGTCAGTAGTTGTGTATGGTGAGTCATCTCTTTGGTAGTCGGTGCCCGCGCTGACAAACGGCCCAAGATGGCCGGCGCATGTAAAAGCCTGCACGAATGCAAACGCTGGAGAGGGAGAAATCACCCGCGAAAACCGACTATGAGGTGTGAGATCTCGATTCTCGACGACGAGATCAACAAGTTCCTGCGCAGAACACGGCATTGGGAGAACCAAATGATTGCGCTTGGAGGCGCCAATTACAGAAGAGACGTCGCCATGCTTGACGACGATGGCAAGAAAGTACTCGGTATCAGGGGCTACAAGTTCATCCCTTCTCCCCTATTCCCGTCGTTTTCACTCATTCGTTTACAATCGAACAGGTATATACTCTGGTCACGCCAAAGAGCTCTCGGAAGTGCGCGAGCTCTTCCAGAGTCGAAAGAAAGAGGAAGAAGAAGAAGACCGGTCGACGATTCAATACCCGACCTTTCTCGAGGTCTTGGACGATTGCTGCACCTTCCGATTCACCGCCTGCGAAGGCCACTCATGGCGGGAAGCGGAAAGCCGACGGCGACGCCAGCGTAGCAAGCGAAGAAGATGCACCAGACGATAAAACCTTGCTTCCGAAGACAGACGCGACCCAGTAAGCAGTCGTACCAACCCCTGCACCAAATTCGATGCATGCCCACGTTCAGCTGGCTGCGTCATACATCTCGTTCCTCTCAACAGACGCCTCCCGCCGCCTAAAATGCCCGCAAGGGAGGAAATGGAAGGTATACACCTCAAATTACGGAAAGGGGCACTGGTGAACGAGCATTTTCGGGGACTCGTAACTGTAACTTATCCATTGGTTGTATCACTGCCAACACATCCTGATGAGCATCTCTGTTTGCACTCTACGTTTTGCTACGAGACATGAAGGGGAACGTAAAGAAATGACCATCTCAACTGACTGATACGAGGAGGGACGTGACTCTGAACTGCGATCAGAGATTCGGAGATGTGGGTCGGAAGCTTGAAGACAACTCGGTGGGGCCCGGGGATTCTTGCGCTGTGGATATATTTATATTCTGAAAAGGTGTTGGCTAACCAAACTCGACGAGGTGGGCACGAGTACTTGCTCGGTTTCTTGGACGTTGGCCGAGTCGGGGCGGTGCTGTCCGTATTTCCTGCTGCTGCTGCACTTTCCAAGGCTGTGACCGCCTTGTAAACGTAGGATGGTATGTTCGAACAGTCGCGTTGCTCGATCACAAGCTGGAAACGCCATCGATCATCTCCGTGTGGGTTTATCAAGGCCAGCGAAAAAAAAGCATACCTCGAGGACGGAAAGGCATATGTCCAATACGTGTTGACCCTTGTCACTAGGAGCTACGAATGAGGTCCTACAGGACGTAACAACCCTCCAACCCGTACACGCCAAGTCTGGACAGGCGCATCGCCAGACATCCCCCGATATCCTCGAGCTCTCGGATGACGCAACGCCAAAGAAAGAAAGAAAGAGGAAAGGGGAAGTCGAAGGCGACAGGAGTGCGCTTGTCGCGAGGTGCGCAAATAGACGCCATCGTGGAACTTCTCGAGGTCGAGGTCGAGACGTGGCGTGAAGAGGCGGACAGGATAGAGGTGCGGCTCCGCCACCTGGAAGATCGTAACTTGTAGATGGCATTTGTGTGTCCGCATAATGTGATTACATGGTGTGGCACGAGTCCTGAACGAATCGAGGAAACGTCATAATCCAGAGGTCGCGGATGATCCGTACCTTCCGGATCGGATAAGGTCCATCCGGACTCATGGGACGTGGTGCGATCAGCATGCAGCATTCCGACAACACAAGTGCAAGCAATCTGCATCTACCAGTAGTACTGAAATCTATCCATCATAACTACTACCATCATCACTTGAACTTCGCGACCTTTTCGCAGGAAGCACAGGTAAAACATCCGAAAACCCCCCCTTTTCCTCAAACTCGTGTACTGGTTTCAAACAAATGTCGGTGTCCGACTGGGAGTAACATGAGGACACTTTCTTGTGAGCTTCCTCCAGGAGATCATCCTGGACGACAACAAGGGGATACATCGTCTCCACCTGCCGATAGAAGTCGTGTAGATCGCGTGCAAGGTCAACAAGGCGTTTACATTGAAATTTGTACGTCTCCGAAAGCGTTTCGTGAGCCTGCAAAAGCACATTTCTCCGCAGGAAGAAGTCAGCCCGTGTCGCTGCCTCCACCGTAAGAGGGAACGCCTTGTGAAACCAGTCGATCTGCCCAGAGAGGGATCCTGTGGGTGATTTCGCATCGGTGTAGTAAAATAGAGTCCACATAGCGGACCACCATTGGGATTCGAGGTCATGAAGGGCATTCATCCGGAATGAACTTGGCTGCGATGCTTCTTCTATGTCCGTTGGCACAAACTGGTAGATCCGACTTATCGCCTCAACGGCCATGAATTGCATTGTCCCCTACCTATCGTGAGCATAAAGTATGTTCTTGTTTTTGTTGATAACACGAACCGTTCGAATTTCGTGCGAGATTTCGGAGTCGACTCTCTTTGCGAACTCGAAATCTGACAGCTTGCCGACCCCGGTATTTCCATCTACAACCCACAATACGTTTGCAACACTGAAATCGCGATGAACCCAGCCAGCCTTGTGAAGATAATAAAGGGCTACTCATCGCATAAGCCCAGAACAAAGACAGCAATTAAGTAAGGCGGCTTGCCTCGTCCTGAGTGGTGTAAACAGATAAAACAGCTATCCAGACGTTTCACGTTCATGAGAGCGACCCCGACATCCGTGTAAACCGTGCGAGAGTGTATCCTGCACGGGACTTGACGAGGTGCGCGTCGCACGGCTTCAGACGGTCCCGGACAACCGCTGTGTGGTATATGACCGATACTAGGTAAATGGCGCCTTTGAGAGAGGGTGGTCTCGTCGTCAATGTCGACCCAGATTCCAACCTCCCCAGGGTTGAACGTTTTGTCAATCCTGCCGGAGATGCAGACATCTTCATAATGCCGGACTCTAACGAAGTATCTCTCCGCCGATGTCGCCTCCTTCTCTCCAAATTTGGTGTGAATGTCCTCGAAAATCATCTCAAGAATCCTTCCCTCCGGCTCGCGGTCCTCGTCTCGCCAAGAGTCCTTGATTGCGACTGTATTTCCGTGCTCGTCCCGAGCTTCGTATACCCGGGTGCCACGCCCGACCATCGCGTCTGCGCCAAAGGTAGCAAGAGGGCGCGTTGTGGTGTAACGTTGGCCGCAAATATTGAACTCGTATTGAATTGTCCCTTTGACGAAAATGCGCTTCACGGTGGGGTCCCATCCGAGGTCCACTTTCGTCTTACTTCCGATCAAGTAAAAGAGTGAGATGACGTCGTCGATTTGCTAGACAATCACGATCAGGACTGAACACCACCACATCACGCGGGTCGATCACATACCGTGGTGAAATCGACAGGCTCCGAGACGGTAAGGAGAGCACGACTGGCGTGCCAAATTCTCAGATCCGTGTCCTCGATCGTGATCCCCAATGCAAAGCGGCGAAGCGGGTCTTCGCGCATGATGTTGTGCAAGCTCCAGATCATCTTCCATTCGTTCTGATGCAGCGAAAGTTGTTAAGCTTGGTTCAGGTGAAAATGTACGACGTACATCTCGCGTGTCGCTAGAATAGTTAGCCTTCTTAAACTCGAAGGGAATGGCGACGTCGAACCAATGGGTCTTGTCGGAGCCAGAACATTTGACGTACGCATCCGGGCGGGAGGTGTTGTCACGTTCCGAGAGGAGTTCCGCATGAGGATTCGCAGAACATCCGAATGCACAGTTGGGTATCTCGCCGAAAATCTTCGAGATGATAGCAACAAGTGGCTCGAAAGCCACATTTTCGGCGGCAGACATTTTGGACGGCTTGACCATAAAGTCGGACCACCTAGATACACCTCCGTCCTTGGAGACGCTGAGAAGACCGTCCTCTATCAACTTTTGGTGTATTTGCGATATTTCTAGGTGAGGACCGAACACGGAACGAACAAGGTTGTGGTAGGGGACCTCGCGATACCTCTGGAGATCCTTGACGACGGCTATGCGTCCCTGAACAAGGTCACCAGTGCGGTAACTGCTCTGTGAAGTCAGGTGCGAGAACGGCACTGTATCCGGAACAAGGAACAGGGATTTGGATGGTGGTGTAGTAGGAATCTCGCTCGCCATGGCTGGTTGCAGAAGAGTGTGATGCGCCTGAAAATGAACGAAGAAGTAGAGAGAAAGGAGCTGCTGCTCTCCATGGACGCGATCTGCGCGGACAAAGTAGCACATGAGCTTTAGTCATTGGCACGAACCGGAACCATCGTGACGGTGCCAGTGGGAAGTCAAGCGGAAACCTTCCGAAAGGAGTACCTCGAAGCTTGCCATCGATTCGCGGTAAAGACGGTGATATACAAGGGAGATTACCGATATCCGAATCTGGCAAACGGGGACCTTTGGCTTCCGCCCATCCGTCGCAAGTACGTGTCTGACCCCCTTCGGTGTTCGCATCCGTATCTCCCATGCCCACCGCTGCGCAGCGCATCCACCACCGTGGCATCAATAATGGGACGGTGCCTCGTCCAGCACCGGTTCCGAGACGTATCCCGCACCTGATACCGCATCATCCGCGTGTAGCTTACGGAAGATCTAGGTACGCCAGCGATTGCATCGGATCAAGTCGCCAATGGTGATTATGCCTGGCAGCTTCGAACAATACCTCAGAAGGCCGTCGAAAAACTCGGCTATCACGACCCAATAGCATACGCATGTCAATTTCCTCTCCGGACGTTGTCCTCCGCGGTACCGCGTTGATCCACATTGCGCGGGAACCCCTCAGTGGTCAGAGCAGCAACCGACGTGTTGGAATATCATGCTGCACCAGGTGACATCGATATCTAGCTATCTGGAATGACCTAATGTCACTGCCCCTCACATGCGTCCGCGACTCCGCGTGCCAAAAAAAGGGGGGAACGTGGCGACAACTCAACGCCAAGAGGCGCTTGCGATCGCGGTTTGGGAAGAGGGAAACCCAAGTCAATCCTCGCCGATTGCCATCGCTGGTTCTGTAACCAGGGACTTGTTCCCATGTCGTCGGTAGCGACCTGTACTCTCGCCGTAGCCCAGTCTCCGCCTTTGGCACCACTTCGCTGAATTTTGTACGCATTTCACATCCATCCATCCGCACCTCATTGGTTGCGAAACGAGAGATGAGGTGTTCCATCCGACATGACTCGATGGTCTCCGTTATCCAAGCAGTCATCGAAGGGTGCTTTCTGCGGCCCTGACGAACCCACTAACCTCTCGATTGGCTCGGCACTCCAACCATAGTTGTAGGGCGCGGAAAATTAATTAAATTAATTCGCGCGCAGTAGAAAAAAAAAACTCGCGCGAGCGAAAACCATAGAAAGTACCTACCATACAAGGTAAGTCCATTTCAATGTCCGATAAGTACTTACACCCGGTTCGGCGGTCACAAATTACCACGGGTTGTCACAGGTTGGGTCCAGACTCCGACCGCTGGTGCCAGTGGTCATTGTGGACAATCTACAGACATGTTGATAAAGCTACGAGTACTCCAGTAAATGCATGTATGTATTGTAACTGAAGACCGTTGAAACGGTCGCTGAGGGTCTGGCGGGCCACCTAAAGCACGGTGTTACACTCGGATCATATGTGAAGAAATCACTCACTTGATTAGTTGTTGCAGCCGCGTTGATGGTCCTGTCACCTGTGAGTCCCATTACGGAGTTGCCGGACAGCGGGCTCCATTCGGACCTCATACTCTGGGTCCTTGGTGGAAGCCCACAGCCTTCGACGGCCCGCCATCGCCAGCGACACGTCGTTCGACGCGAAACTTGAAGAACGATCGCGTCGCGCGTCCAGCATAGTGTTGCCGCGAGGCGAATTGAATCGAATTGAAGTGGCGGTTTCGCCTGAGTTCGACTTAGTTCGTGTGATCGAAGTGGCGCGAGGTGGTCTCTCTTCGCCTCTCGAAGTGAGCACGAAGTGCCGGCAACACGGCCCGTCAACTCCAACCAATCAAATCATTCTATAGAATTCTAATGGGCTAGTACTATTTGTTGTCGCTCGCAAACGTCGTACTATGCTGCTGCCTGCATCAACTTGTCAACTGCTCTAGAAGTAACTGAGATGGCGTCTGAGCAGGTGGTAGAAGCCTGAGCTTGGGTGATAGAATAGCTGTTCTGCCATCACCTGGTGGCTTGGTTGCACATGGTCAAGTGTCGAGTGAGCCCGGCGGTGAGGGAAAGGTGGTTGCAGGAGACGAGAACTCGGCACTGTTGACGTGGACGGTCGACGGTGCGGATGTGTCGGAGGGGGTACCAGCCCAGGATCGGTGAGAGCGGCAACGTCACAACTAGGCAGTGGTGGTCTGGATGGTACAGCGGTCGGCGATGGCAATGCTGCACTCGCGACCTGTTCGAGAGACAACACCAAACTCGACGTAAATGAGGGTAGACTTTGGCTTTCGTCGTCGCGGCAAAGGGGGAACGCAAGTTGCGTCGTCGGACCCTGCAGACGTGGAACCAGCAGCATGACCATTGGGTTGTTTTTGGAAGTGTTTAGATGGGCTGAGGCTGCGCGTGCGCATGCCGGGGGTGGTATTGCTGGTGGAGGAACTACTGGACGACGTGGTTTTGAGCACCTGGAGGACACGTTCCCGATCGAGTCGTTCTTCGGCTCGTTTCATCGACTGCGCGTGTTTGCTCGCTTCGAGAGACTGTTTCATAAGCGGACTCATCACATGGGTTGGTTTGAGGAATCAGAGGTGGACCGGAAGGTGTCATGAGATTGATCGGCGTCGGTACAACTTCCGAGGACCAGCGAAGAGGGGCTGGGAACGACATGGGCTTGTGAGGAGGTAGTGGGGGGAATTTGCCTTGGTTCAAAGCATGCATGGGCGGTACGTACCATGGTCGCGCGCGAGAAACGGATTGTGACTCCAGGTGCAGGTTCGGAATCCAATGGTGGCATTGGTAGTGCCCCGTGCATGGTCCATCGATCTGTGCATGAACGGGTTCGTTTCTGGGGATGACATGATAAACGGGGGTGGTTTCTGGCCATCTGGAGTGTGGATGGGATTGGAATATGAAGAGTTTGCCCCCCGGGCGTCCACTGGCTGGCCAACAGATGTCTCGAGACCCGAAGGTAAATTTACTTCAGTCAAAGGTAAAGGTTACTCATTTTGGGTTTGACGGAACTTGGCCACCCTCACAGATAGTTTTTGGACCAGTCAAGCGTTCGAGAGTGCAGGTAAAAGAGACAGGGGCCGATACCAGTAGCTACCGGATAAGTGTCGAGATAACCCGCAGTAGTTCGACAGGTCTCTCGAAGTGAACGAGGTGACTTCGTTCCCAATTCGGTGTTCTCGAACTGCCGCGAAGTGGCACTTATCCGAGGCGAAGCGAATTAACCTCGAACTCACTTCGCCTCGACAGCAACACTAAATTATTGACGTGCGCTTGCCACCTCCTATTAGATTAGTCAGCCCATCCTGGCGGGTTTTCACGGGAGCTCAGCCAGCCAGCCAAACACCGCGTTCTGTTCGAACTTCGAACCGTCTCTCAAAGCCACTTGGCGACATTCGGTGGCTGTGACTTCCTATATATGTATCAGCTTTCAATTCCGACGTAGTCGTCATCCATGCCTCTGTGGGAACACCTGATCCACTTCATGTGTTTCTCGCATATCTTGCTGCTTTCCTTTGCGTCCTCATTTATGGCTTCGGGCTGATGTCTTTGCCTTCTCATAGTTGGTTTTTGTCCAGGTTACATGTATTTCCCCCTCGTGCCATTGGTGGCCATTCGCTCCGTGCTGGAGTACCGTCATCTCAAAGTACTGACAATTGTGGCTGTCCGGAGGCAAGATCTGACATCGGGTTTTTGCTATATCGGTTTCTTTCCTTCTACCTTCTAGAATGTTCTCTGTCCTTCAATGCCGATTTCGGCATCTTTTCTGAAACGTATTATGTGTGTTTACAGTTTGTTCCACCATTCTTTATCGAGGTTAACCAGCCTTTCGTCTTCCAACCGCAGGTACTCATTTGTATGTCTCGTCGAAATCTTAGCAAGCGGATGTTTCCCGACCTCGGCAGTGTGACAATGCTTGAATGGAGTGAGTGCAGCATTGAGTAAGCGCCCCTCCTGACTCGGAGTTCACTCTACTCCACATTCACGACTACACCCACTTCGTATGCTGATTAGTTCTTGTACCACCTTTGTCTCGTCCAGTTATCTACTAGATATATGGCCGAATATTCGGCAGATACCTTGTTTACAACATGCAAACAACATTTACATTCTCAGAATTATGTTGTTCAAATTTTCAAGCAGTTGACCCCATGGCCTTCGATTCGAGCGCTGAGATGTTCCGTGTGCCATTGAACAGGCTCTTAAGGATGCGAATATGCACGACTGCATCCGACCAGTAAAAATACAGTACATATGGGGGATACATAAATACAAAACTGTGTTTGAGACTCAAGATAACATATGTATCCAAAGACAAAGAGCAGAACTGTCATCAAAGGAAAGATTCAAAGAAACCGAGTATAAAGACATCAACTAGTAGTCGTCAAGATGATCGGTACCAGCATCAGGAGAATCACAAGCCCCCTAAATAAATTGGGAGTCATTTGCACTACGTTCCTTGTTGCCAAGGGATTACAATGTAGTATAACGTACTATAACTTGAGTGTGTCTTTGGGAGTAGTCAATATATTTCGTCACCTAATATGGGGTTTCTAAGGCCATCTGATGTCTTATCATTAGTCAACCATGGTTACTTATCTGCTCAAATGTACAATGTAATTACAATGGTATATATGGATTTCCCAACTAATATAATCCAGGCATTAGTGTGACATTGATGCGAATCCAGCTATTGTTGTTGCAGGGCCCTCATATTGACAGTCCTTTCAAATTTGACTAATAATGCGACTGGTTAATCGCGCTCAGACACGCGATAGTTGCGTGCACGGTTTTTTTGGGCCATGTGTTTAGGAAAGCATGTATGTAGCAGGGATGCGAGATACTGCAAAACATTAGGCCACTTGAGACATTGGCGCGGACGCCTTAAATACGCCCGTCTATCGATTCACCTGGCATTTCGCTAGCGGGCTCGTTACGAGTCGTTTTGACTCGTGGCGCGCGTCGCTCGGCGTTCATCCCGTCACCTTTCCCATCCATTTGGACGCTATCTCCATTGATATCGCACTCCCGATCGCGCTCGACGTCCCCCCTTGCCTCCCGGACCTCCATCTGGACCTCTGGCCCTCTGCCTCGACATAGTGCGTTCTCATCGGCGTCGCGCTCATCCCCATCATTCTCAAGGTGTCCCTGGATGCTGCGGGGGTTCGCTCCATACGACCGCTTCACTTCCCGGTTTGGTGAGCTGGACTGGAGTTCCCATGAGTGAGTACTCTCGACGTCCTTGTCCCAACCGTTCGTGTTCGCGTTCTGACACGTTTCGTAGCTTGTTGGCTCGCCCCTGACATCTTCATCGCTCCCCGACACTCCCGTCGTGTCCGCTTTGACACTGGTACGTGTTCCTGTTTCCTTTATTCTCCCCCTCGAGCTCGACAGTCGGGGATTTGCTCACGCGGTTCGTGGCTTCGTCAGGTGGTTCATGTGGTAGTGGGGAGTTGCCGGGTAAGTCTTCGACTCCCATTTTGCGGTGGTGAATCTTCGTCAGCCGCGGTCGATGACTGTTGGGTCGTCACGCCCTCTTTCTCCCCCTCGATTGTTTTGCGACACGTCCCGGGCTCGTCGGGTGGCCACAGTGGCCACGGTGACTTGTGTTGAAGTTTTGTGGATCGTTCTCGGTGCTGACAATATTCTTCTCAGCTAACGACTTCAGCGCGACTCCCTGCAAGTCACCGCTGGCGCCGTTTGTTGCGCCGTCTGTCCGTCGTCATATCCAACTCCCTGAAGATCTCTGCAACCCTCGACATCACCTATCTCGACATCCGACTGATCCGTCGTGTCCGTAGGGGTCTGGCGGCTTGCCATCTGGGCTCACCTCCCTCGGATTTTCCTCATCGTCGCCGTGACAGTTTACGCTGCCACCCGGGTACTCCACCTCGCATTGGGCATCTTCAGGTGCGTATATGACACCCCCTGAGTCGATTTCGTATTGTCCGACTCGACCATTGTATCTGCGTAGTCTCCTGACGCGGTCCACTGATTTAGGCTCCCCACTGGTTCGACGCTGGTACTATGGCCTTCCTGGTCGTCTACTGGGTCTCCGGGTGAGTTTTGACTCTTTCCGCTTGTGCACCGACTCTTCTTGTAGGTGGCCAACTCGGCCGTCCAATCCGACATGGCCGTATCCTCACGGGCGCTGGCACGGTGTGTATGGGCCAATGGTCACCCTACACGTCCTCCGGGGTCATCTACCGTGTCGTTTGGGCCATCAATGATGCCCTGCGACCTCTCCCGGACCTCGTCAGCGGGGATCGATCGATGTTCGACCCACTCGCTCCCCTTCGAGTGATACTCTGACAGATTCGGGTAAGTATGAGGGTGACAGTTGAGCTTCGCGAGACTCCTCGCTCACCCTTTTCCCTTCGTCGACACTCTCACTAGCTCTCAACTTGAGCAGCTCAAGTAATGGAGGTTCTGCGACCTGTCCGCTGGCACTGTAGGCTCTGCGCGTGTTGCGTACGTGTTCGCGATGTCAGTGGTCTTGTCGTCGACCTCCTGGCTCGCTGTTCCGGGTGTCTGGGGTTGGATCGTGGCTGCGGTTGGATCGTGGCTGCGCGGTGGTCTTCCATTGCCGTGCTTCCGCCAACTATCATCCTTCCGCCCGTTTGACTTGTTCTAAAGCTGCAGAGGGATTTAGGATTGCGTGAATGTGCATGAAAGTGAGATGCCCCACCTCTACTGCTGGCACCTCCGTTTGAACCCGTTGTATTGGCCGCGAGCGCATGTTGAGCTTGAACGGCCGATGTTGACGTCATCGACCTCGTTCAGCGGGTACTGACAGGCTGGAAGCTATTAATGAGTTCGAGTGAGGGGAAAGAGTAAGAGCTTGCGTGCGTGTGCGCCGTGCATAGTCACTTGGTTGCCGACGTCGTTGTCCAAAGCACCAAGTATCCTACGACCTGCCATGAACTTGACCAAACAATGATCAACAGAAGCATAGACAAGGTAATTTTCTTTCTCCTCATCCGTTCTACCGCAATACCACCGATCAAGTGCGTCAAGATGGCAGTTCCGCAACCAGACACCCAATGGTGTCATTACCGTCTGCCGACACTATTCCTTTTTCACAATGGTGGTACGGGCGTGGGCAGCGACGCGTGTGAGCGTCCAACGGGTTCAAACTGTGATGGGTCGACGACGAAACGAAGCCGCACGCAGTCGCATTCGACCCACGCTACCTATACATAGGACAATACTCGCCTTGAGGAATACGAAAGGGACACCGAGGACGCCTTTGCCTGTCCCTGGTTCACCGATGCGCGTCTCGCTGTCGACATCAAAACACAGAACGGGCAAGATCCTTTGCTAGTCGCGACCGATCCCCGCTCACACGGACGTCAACACTGCTCACCCTGGTTACTTCCCCTCTCGCGTCTGGCGCTACTTCTTAACCTGATGACGACAGCACGGCCATCGACGATCCATGCAGTGGCACAGTCAACCACAAGCCCTTGGAATCAGTGATGGTATCATTGTGATTGTTACTGATCTCGCTCACACGGACGGTCGACACCGCTCCCACTGGCTCCTCCGCATCTCAACCCGACAGTGATGGCATGGCTTTTTCAATTGTCGGCGGCGCCAAGGACCTGTCCGCTTGTACTTTTTCTCAAATTGACAACGATACCATGGCCGTCGACAATCCTGTTTCAACTTGTCGATAGCACTGATCCGTCTGCTGGCACTGTCGGCCACACGTCCATTGGTCGGCGATGATAGTATCACAATGTTGACACCATGCCTGTTGCATCTCGACGAGAGCACAAGTGGTCCTCATTGGTAGTGCTGACATTGATGACTGGGTGACAAGTGTCTCTCTGACGAGCCCACGCATTGCATAAGTAGGATCACTCAACTGTACGTTATTTGCATGTAAATGGCAGAGTAGTAGTAATAATAATATGTGATTTCGTGGTAGGCAAATGATTATGTCTGATGATGGTGGTGATAACTATTAAGATGTTTGTCGAGAAGTGATAGCAAAATTAAATTTCTGTGCAATAATGATATGTATTTATGATGCTTAGGAACAACAATCGTATCGATGACAATTGGGAACTGCTGTCTGGAATATATATTTCTGGCAATTGAACCTACCCTTATAAGCCCTTATATCCAGGTTGGCAGTTGGCAGTAGCTATCATACTGATAAATGTCTATAATATGTACAAGAATGTCACATCTGCATCAGAACTATCAGGTCAGTCACACATTGTGAATCCGACCTACCCTTTTAAGGACTTATAAGACATTATACAAATCACATATATTGGGTTTATAAGATGTCCGTACTTTTCCTGATGCAAAATATCTCAGGTGGAGGGAAGAGATACATAGCACTTCTTCCATCAGAACAATCTTTCTCGATCCTCATCCGAGTCGGAAACAAGAAACGAATGGTAGCGAGGACTCAAATTTCACTCGCACTTCAGGCATACTAGTCACCTACACTTTCACAGACTACCGTTCCCAAGGACAAACGATCACGCACACATTTAAGTTATAGACATAGCTCCTTCAGGATCGCTCACGCCATTCAAAATTTACATCATGTTGGTTGGATGTCATCCGAGGCTCCACTTCGAGACTCTGACGAGAAATTACTAATGAGTCATCCTAGTGATTATTTACAAGTTGAGGACGAGAGGTTTAACACAGAAACTCGATAAGAACACTCGAAAATAGTGGAATAGCATAGAAGACGATTAGATAGACACCACCTTTTTTTTAAGACCATACATATGACATACACTGTGGGGTCGTAGTTAAAGTAGAACATTCCCTTTTTGACAAGGTATTTCCACGGGGTCAAAAAACGCGACATCACAGCCACAATTCTTCCCCCCCCAGTGACCTTGTAAACAAGGTAACATTTCCTTTGTTGACGAATGGGCATGCCCCAGTAGCAACCCGAGCTCGGCACGTGCCGAGGACATGTATAAGCAACCTCCTAGACTCGTAGATAATCAATTGGTTACACGAGCTATTCAGTAGTAAGGTATATAGGTCGAGCAGTAGATTAGGGGGAGCATAATCTATAGTTGCCTCTCGCCCCTCACAAGGGGTCATCCGTCTGCTTCTAAGTCTTAGCTTCACCCTCTCGCACATCTCCATCTTGCGACATCCTTGTACTGCTTTACTCCGCTACTCTCTATTTGTAACATGCTCCTCCTCCTGTTCCGCACTATTCCGTATTTATGTACTTTCTTCGCCTTTGTTTTCAGTCTCTCCTGTTCGCGTACTTGTATCACCTGTTGCCAGTCGCACTCTTTCTGTAAACCTTGCTGGAAATATGGAAAACATTACGATTACCGTAAACAACGTTCCTGCCGAGCCTCGGCGCTTCACCTAGTTCTGCATCGCACTGTGGCTCCGCTCGTACCTCGCTGCACCCCAGTCCATCACACCATGCTTTTTCGATTCAAGCATGTATACAAAGCCCTCCGGAGTCCGGGCAGCCCTGGACCCCGGATGCGCGATTTATTAACATAGATTAGTCCCGCGCAACGCCGGCAGAGACCATGTTCCTCGGTACATTTTAGAATTATGCATCATTTACCATATCTCTCGATGCAAGTTTATCCACCGCAAAGAGATGTGCGGTGTGTGGATGGGTACACGAATTTCAGGTGGCAACGGGTTTGTGAAAAGAGGTGCGTCAGATTCCATCTCTATAACTGATCTTTAACCATAATTCCTGGACCCGTAGGGGGAAGGTTTAAGGCGAAGTTCCTGTCGTCAGATCGGTAGGCGGTTTCCGACACCTTTTTTAGAAAAATGCTCTAAAAAAGTTCATGTTATCGATCGAATCGCCTTGATAAAGAAATGTGATCGATTGGTCGCGTTTCACCGCTCCTTTTCTTCACCTCGCCGACGATGTGGGCAATATCTGCGCTGCGAAATTATCCTAGTGATTGCTGGTACACATGAAATACATACATTGCTGCATGACGGATCGAAAGACAACAGGCCGTTTCGTACAAACATTTAAAAACACTACGTGTACAGGTAGTAACACCCTATGTGTTCACTCTGCCTTTTGCTTGCCCTTGGCTAATCTAAAAAAAAAAGACCGTCGTTTTGACATCCATACAAGCACGGATCCAGGACCAGCATACCTTGTACTGAGCTTCATACTCGGCGTTGGCATGGGTCCCAACGACAATCCATCACAGCGGGTGTTGCTAAAAATCCACGAAAGTGGCTGTGACTCCACACCAAACTGCTCTGCGTCGTGACGGAATGGATTCCAGTGACGCTAAAAGACAGCCTCCGTCGATATTGTTCCGTTCGGTTGATGGACCCATCTCCATCCATCATGATCCATGCTTAACATAGAGTCATACGATCTACATCGTGAAATTTCACTACGTACAACAGAAATTCGAAAACTGAGACTTGCTTTCCTCCGAATCGTTCGTTATCCTTGCCACCAGTAAGTAAGAGACGCGACACCTGGACTCGTTGGGTCCAGGATTGCCCGCAGGGCCTGTTGAATATGACAAGGTGTGATACCTCTTCTGGACAAAGGTTTTCGATCTCGATCAGCACTGCGTTTCTTTTCGGTCAAGGATTGCAGTTACATTTCCAAAACTGTGTGCATGGATCAACGAATTTCGTATCTACGGATTCTCATCTCCTTGAATGTGAAATTCGAGCGCAGGCGCTGAAGGCGCCGAAGCGAGAATTTGGGAACAAACATTCAATCTAGTGATACTATACCTACTAATAGATCTGATATTTTCCTTGCAAGAACACTCAATACCACTCACATTAACAAGCAAGGTTTCAGCTGCTGCAGACAGCACTCCCAAGTAGTAATGACAGGTCGAATTGTTCATCGGACTCATCCGGGGTCCAGGGGCTGCCTGGAGGGCTTTGTATAAGAAAGTTGCACGATCTTACGGTCAAGATCGAAATTCTTCAACCATAGTCATTCCCACTGGCAAAACCTGTCCTACGGGAATTGGAATTGAAACACCACGAGAATGTCTGTGCACTATCACTATTTATCGCTCCGCTTTTTTTTTTTCCGTGACCAAGAGGCCTGACTCTCCGAGTGTCTCTTTTTTTCCCGAAAGACACACAGAGGTTCTAAAGGGAGATCAATCCGCAGGTTCCGAACGACAGCAGAGTAACATTCTGACGCTATCCTGTGGGCTCTTTCCAGGATGTCGTCTCCTACTGAAATATAGGGATATGATTTCTCCGCCTGCCAATAGAAGTCGTGTAGAGAGCGTGCAAGGTTAATGACACGTTTACATTGATCCTTGTACGTCCCTGCAAGCGTTTCATGAGCCCGCAAAAGCACATGTCTCAACATGAAAAAGTTCCTGCGGCTTGCAGTCTCGGCGATAGGAGGGAATGCCATGTGATACGACTCTTTCTGCTCAGAGACAGTTTCAGTGGGTAATTCCGCGTCGGTGTAGTAAAATAAAATCCACATAGCAGACCACCATTGGGATTCGAGGTCATGAAGAGCATTCATCCGGAATGAAGGCTGCGATGCTTCTTCTATGTCCGTTGGCGCAAAGAGGTAGGTTTGACTTGACACCTCAATGGCCATGAAGTCCATTGTTCCCTACCAACAGTTAGTATGCAGTACAAGTTTTTTTTGGCAACACGAACCGTTCGAACTTCGTACGAGCTTTTGCAGTCAACTCTTTTTGCGAATTCGAAATCCGACAGCTTGCCGACCCCAGTATTTCCATTTACAACCCACAATACGTTTGCAACACTGAAATCACGGTGTACCCAACCAGCCTTGTGAAGATAATAAAGGGCTACTCATCGCATAAGCCTGGAGCAAAGACAGCAATTAAGTAAGGCGGCTTACCTCGTCCTGAGTCATATAAACAAGTAAAACAGCTATCCAGACATTTCACGTTCATGAGAGCTACCCCGACATCCGTGTAAACAGTACGAGAGTGTATCCTGCACAGGATCTTATCACCTTGACGAGGTGTGCGTTGCACGGCTTCACACGGTGGACGGCTACTATGTGGTATATGGCCAATACTGGGTAAATGGCGTATTCGAGAGAGGATGGGCTGGTCATCAATGTTGACCCAGATTCCAACCTCCCCAGGGTTGAACGTTTTGTCAATCCTGCCGGAGATGCAGACATCTTCATAATGCCGGACTCTAACGAAGTATCTCTCCGCCGATGTCGCCTCCTTCTCTCCAAATTTGGTGTGAATGTCCTCGAAAATCATCTCAAGAATCCTTCCCTCCGGCTCGCGGTCCTCGTCTCGCCAAGAGTCCTTGATTGCGACTGTATTTCCGTGCTCGTCCCGAGCTTCGTATACCCGGGTGCCACGCCCGACCATCGCGTCTGCGCCAAAGGTAGCAAGAGGGCGCGTTGTGGTGTAACGTTGGCCGCAAATATTGAACTCGTATTGAATTGTCCCTTTGACGAAAATGCGCTTCACGGTGGGGTCCCATCCGAGGTCCACTTTCGTCTTACTTCCGATCAAGTAAAAGAGTGAGATGACGTCGTCGATTTGCTAGACAATCACGATCAGGACTGAACACCACCACATCACGCGGGTCGATCACATACCGTGGTGAAATCGACAGGCTCCGAGACGGTAAGGAGAGCACGACTGGCGTGCCAAATTCTCAGATCCGTGTCCTCGATCGTGATCCCCAATGCAAAGCGGCGAAGCGGGTCTTCGCGCATGATGTTGTGCAAGCTCCAGATCATCTTCCATTCGTTCTGATGCAGCGAAAGTTGTTAAGCTTGGTTCAGGTGAAAATGTACGACGTACATCTCGCGTGTCGCTAGAATAGTTAGCCTTCTTAAACTCGAAGGGAATGGCGACGTCGAACCAATGGGTCTTGTCGGAGCCAGAACATTTGACGTACGTATCCGGATGAGAGGTGTTGTCAAGTTCTGAGAGGAGTTCCGCATGAGGGTTCGCAGAACATTCGAACGCACAGTTGGGTATCTCGCCGAAAATCTTCGAGATGATAGCAACAAGTGGCTCGAAAGCCACATTTTCGGCGGCAGACATTTTGGACGGCTTGACCATAAAGTCGGACCACCTAGATACACCTCCGTCCTTGGAGATGCTGAGGAGACCGTCGTCTATCAACTTTTGGTGTATTTGCGATATTTCTGGAGGAGGACCGAACGCGGAATGTACAAGGGTGCGGTAGGGGACGTTGCGATACCTCTGGAGATCCTTGACGACAGCTAGACGTCTCTGTGAGGTGAGGCGCGAGACCGGCAACGTATCCGGAACAAGGCAGAAGGATTTTGACGGCGGTGTGATAGGGGTCACACTCGCCATCGTGTGGCAAAGAAACCTTGGGTAGCAGAAAAAAAAGTGATGATTCGATTTTACAACACTTTACGTTTACATATGTTTATTTTTATTTGCTTTTCCATGTTTCACCGATTTCCATTTCCTTGCTTGGTGTCTTGGTTGCCAAATGAACTAGCCTAGGTCGGCTTCGCCTCCAGAGACCTTGCTGGATCATGGTTGTCCCCTCAGATTCTCCTGTTGACGTCGGGGACTGCGTCGTCTTATAGCCCTCATGATCACATCATTGTGGCGCCGTTCATCGAAGACCCACAACCGCTACGTGAGAGCTGAACGACGCACGAACGCGCAGCATGTGTGCCGTTCATCGGCGATCGTCGGTTAGGTATTTGAAATTCTCGTCCGACGAGACTACAGTGGGCCGAAAGCCACTCTTTTTCCCAGCAGCTACGTAATCTAAGCCATCAATGCAGTTTGTTTGGGTCGAGTTGGTAATATCTTGTTCATCCTCCAGTCTGTGCATGGTCGCAGTTTTTAGCTTTGTATAGCCGACCTACCAGTGAAACAGATAGAGTAAACCAAGAGTGTGTGACGGACAAACACAATTGAATGATGACAACAGACAGCACGACGACGAAGCAATGAATGTCGCGAATCGAGAGTCCACGCAGCGAATGGTAGTATGGGTGAAAACCGACTTGAGACGGGGATGGCGGTCCAGGAATGATGTTGTACGCTTATCAGATCGGCTTTTTCGCCTGTGCTAGCATCAGTAGCCCTAGTCGCAAGACATATCCTGCCGGAATAGTGCACACGTCGATCCGGATACTGGATATAATACAAGGGCTGTGTGGCGTTCACGACGGTATCTAACCGCGAACCGGCGTTCTGACATTTCCAAGTTCCGATTACGGAACTACTGGAAGCAAAATGACCGTATGTACGCTGAAACTTGTATTACAATATATATTACTACATATATGCCTTCGTCCTGTTTACAACCACCTCAGTTGTTCTCGCCCATCTTGGGCAGCAGCGGAGGTGAGTCTCTTTCCACTTAGTTTTATTCCTAGCTAATCTAATGCACTGTAACATTGGGCAAT
The DNA here is from genome assembly GCA_038093535.1 of Boletus reticulatus. Classification (NCBI taxonomy): domain Eukaryota; kingdom Fungi; phylum Basidiomycota; class Agaricomycetes; order Boletales; family Boletaceae; genus Boletus; species Boletus reticulatus. The sequence continues at coordinate 37,777 of JBBPSJ010000199.1, forward strand.
TCCTGTCCGTCTCTGTAGGATCGCTTATCTTCAGTGGATCAGTCAATGAAACACCAGATTCATTGAATTTTTTCACTGAATGCATAATTTGCACGGATTCAGTGGAAAAAGCCAATGAAAATTTTGGTGTCCTGTCCGCTCTCCACATGGGTCTAGTTACCTCTTTCACCACGTCAGGACAAGTATCGAGTGAATCCGAATCAATGAACTGAATTTTAGTGGTAATCACAGTGACATTCAGCTGTAAGTACAATGAATCCTAGTCACCAAACCCGTGAAATCAATGGGATAATGAGCCCAAAACTTGAGTGCTACTCCGTCCGCCCGCTGACGGTGCGCTCCAGCGATGTCCATATATGGTAAGTTGCGGCTCGCTGTACTGCACTGTCGAGGTGCGCCTAGGTCGACTCTGGTGCCGTCGTCTTCATGTATTGCACCCTGGGGTGGTTTCTACATCACCTACGGTCCAATCACAAGGTGTACAGCGCGTCCGATCCGCCTGATTCGACCTCGACGGGTTTGCTTGGTAAGTCCATCTGGTGGTATTGACATTTCTAGGTCGCGTTTTCAGTCAGCCTCGGCGACGCGGCAGGTTAACACGGTAGGTAGGCATTCTGAGATGTTGGATAGGTGGTTTGGACACCTCAGGTACGTCCACTTGCGCTTTCCGTGCCGACTCGCTTGGTGTTGAGGTAGCGCGTCCGTTTTGACTCATTTCGAGTCGTGATGCCCTTTCCATCACCTTTCCCATTCATATGGATGCCATCCACGTTTGTTCCGCGCTCCGGTTCACGCTCGACGTCTCCGTTCATCTCCTGCACCTCCACCTGGTCTCCTGGCCCTCTACTTCGATTCTGCACGTTGGCTTCGATGTCGCGCTTGTTCTCCTCACTTCTATGTCATTCCTGGATGCTCTGGGCGTCGCTCCGTGCGACTGCTTCGCCTCCCGGCTCGGTTGGCTCGGTCTGAGCCTCCTTAGGTGAGTCAGACCACTCCCTTGTATCTGACCGTTCGCGCTCGCATTCTGACACTTTTCTCAGCTTCTTCAGCTCGTCCGTAGTGTGGAGAAGGCCACAGCAGCGGTGAATGGACTTGTGTGGATGAGGGAAGGTTAGCTGAAGACGAAACGAATACCTTGTGTTGCGGAAGCAGGCCAAGAGGCTGTTGCAGTGCAAAGGAGGTTTCGAGAGTTGTTGAGAGAAATCGGGACTGCCGTAGCGATATAAATTAGATGGGAGACAAGCCTGGATAGAGAGCACAATGAGCTCAGACATGCTCTGTGATCCGAAATAATATTGGTAACTGGGGAAGATGAATCAGCACTAGTGGGTCACATAGCAGCCAAAGAACTCACCTGATCTGTTTAGACTGTGCAACAAACGACCTAGATGACCTGTTGACAGGCCCGTCGTCGTGGAGCACAGCGGTGGCCTAATTGTGATCAAGAAAGTCACGTGAGAAGTTCCGTCACGCGTGTGAAGTCGCGTCTCATTTTTAGACACCGACTTATCTCGCTTCTCTCGCTACCACCATCATGCGTCCCCAAGTGTGTCCCTCTCGTTCTGAGCCTTTATCGTCAACATCAGATGAGTTTTATTTATTCATTGAGTGTCAAACACGACATTTTCGATGAATTTATAGGTTTGGAGATTGGATAGGTGGATTCGATTATAGGGGAGCGGATGTAACTGATTATGTAATCAGCTTCAAGTAACTCTTTCGAGTACCCTAGTGGCCGTCTCCTTCGCTTCTTCGGCACCGTGTCCGATGCGGAGATGTGTAAGTCGAACTCGAAGACCAAGGACCAGGACAATGACCCTGTCATCATGGTGTCGAAGAACGGTAGTACCACCAACCTCACCGTCGGCCGGCTCAACACCAATGTCGAAGGAGATAGCCGTTCTCCCTCGCACCTGCGCTGCAGCACCCGTCTCTCATACTCTTATACCACGACGACAACGAACACGTGAGTCAATGAAGACGCTGACCCAACCTCGCGGCGACGACGATGCTGTAGTGTCGGCACTGCCACTACCTCCACTGCACGCCGACAACGGCTAGGATCTCCGACCCACCACGACATGATGACGACCGCCAATGCATCCACGATGACGGCGCGTGTGCCATCACACATTATTCCGCCCGTCTCTCCCGCCGCACAACAACGGCAACACCCACCTCACGGCATACGAGAAGAATGTTCATGCTACCATGCGCAGCCGCCCGTGTGCGCCATCCCCGACCCTCGTCGCATCACACCGTTACTCTCTAACCTGCTCCGTTGTAAGTTCCATATATGCATATATGTACCTTATATTCTTGTCTGTATATTACATTGTTATCATATCCATTGTTCCTCGCCCCGAGACTGAGTAAATGAGTGAGGGAATGCCCGGTTTCGGCTGAGAACTGAGTGCTGAATAGTACTACCTAATCCACTGAAAGTCACCGGAAATTTTGACTGAACACCACGGTTATAAGCTGTACTAATGAGTGGATGGCCCACTGAAATTCAGTGGAAAAATACCTTGAAATTCAGAGTGGATCGATGCCGCTTCAGTGCATTTTTTTCCAATGAAATTCATGTAAGTAACCTCTGATCCCCTGGTCAATATGCACTGAGTTCACCGCTGAAATTCACAGATCTTACTTCCCACAGTGATCTTAGATTCCGTCACACCGTTGTGATCGTGTTCTTTTCCAGGCATGATAAATTTGAAAGGTAGTCTCTCATACCAGCTTGTCAACCCGAAAACAGCTCTGCCACTCTCATGCCAACAAATAACTGGATCTTCCCTGCTCAAGGCTCGTCCGTACAGCAGACCAGAGGTCTCACGGACTCACACCCTGATACAATTTGTACATTTCTCTATGCCCCGTGCAGGTTCGGAACCAGTTCCTTCATCCTTCACCCAAACTCTGGTTCGTGAGAGATCCGTCAAAAATCATGTGATCCCTCATTATGTATCGTTTTCACCCTCATATCATATTATTATCGCTCACGGAACATGTCCGCCTGTGACGCATTCGACCAACTCTGTTTCTCCGCGTGGTACATAGCCATACTCCAACGCACCCTCTTTCCATGCAAAACAGAAAATGCGATAAAGCAATGGGAGGAGCGTGTTACGGATCTTTTTTTAAATGACGACGAAGTGGTAAGAGATCGAGCCCATCCTATAATAATCTCAAACACAGTCAATTTATGAGGGCTAAAGTGCAGCTTGGCCCTGATATATCTCAAAAAGCACGGTATCACATGGAAAGATGTGAACATGGATTGGATAGCCCTTGTTCTTTCCAACAAGCTCTTCTCGGAGATGCTGCATCCGGACGAAAAACATTTGGAGCCTCATATACACAGTTTACAGCTCCACACAGAACTTGGGGTTAGTGTTGTTTTCCTTCCAGTTCAAGTCCAGTCAAGTGGATGATATAACTCCCTCATCGCAGCGAATGGCAAGGGAAACCCCATTTGCGGTGGACGATGACGATCATATCGACGGTGGGGAATCATCGATGGAACAACAACTTTCCGAGGGGAATAGCTGGGAATCCCGTGTATCAGATTGGACTCAGCATTTGGATGCCTTCTTTTTGCAGAACGCATGCAAGGTGTGTCATGGTTATTGGATATGATGCATCCCTAACTTCTCGACGCGTCATGAAAATACAAACGTGGTCATGACACCCCCAGGAAACAGAGATTGCTGCCATCCGCGTCCTACGTGAGATGAGAGAAGCAGGAAAGAAACGGAACACTCAGATGATGCTGAAATCATCTCGTTTTGTCAGTCAGGACCTATTTCTTTTAGTTTTCGCTGACCTTCATTTCACTCAGAGCTCCAATCTGGCAATCATTATCCTTTCAGTTGCAGATCCATCGATGCGGATCGCCAATCGCTCAGAGTTTCTGAAAAGAAGCTTTAGAAAATACCAGTGGAGAGAAGCCCTGCTCTTATGTCTGGCTACATTGACGGATGGGTTTGTCCTGAAGGATCTGGAAGTCATTCACACAGAAATAAACCGCATAACGGGTGGGACCAAGGGTTCATTACAGATTGAAGTGCAGCGATTGCTTTGCCTGATATCACAAGAAAACCTGATTCCGATGGCTATCAAGCCCCACTCCATCTTTTTCCTTTCCTCGGAACGGAACTTTATAGATGCATATCTGGACTGGCTATTCCCTTCTGTTTCTGGATTTGGGATGAAGGTGTGTATCTACCTCTCTTCTATTCTCTTTGTTACATGCTCATGTTCATGTTTCCCCGAGTTCGAATCGGGAGATGTTAGGAAAATGTATCAGGCGATATGCAGACTGACTGAACAGTCGTGGTTAGAGTGGAATCTCTCCCCTGTTCTGAAGGAGATATTAAGCCTAAGCAAAACGTTGCGGGATCATCGGAAATCCTGGAAAGCGGAGGCGCACTCGAACAAGAACCGGAATCGGGTTCCTTCGGGTAGCTGTCATGCTTGTAGGGACTTGGAAAGCACGCAAAAGTGCGTTCAGTACCTCCCGGTTTATGAGATGGGAATCAATGATAGAGTGGAGAAGAAGTTGATCATTCCCGAAGAGCACAGTGCAATACGACAACTTGTATGTCCATCGGTTCTTGTTGTGCCTCATGCCTTATAGGTTTCATCCCTTTTAGAGAGGACCTTTGGCCGAAAAATGCGTGCCATTGAGTGACCTCGACCTACAATACATAGAGTTCAATCAGGAAATATATGATCGCTGTGGACGGTTTGTCATACATCTGCAGAAGGCTGACACAGGAGAAGAGGTTCACGTCATTACACACAAGGAAAACGAAGTTCTAACATGCGTTACAGGTTGCTGGAATGATTTTTCGCTTGCTCGATGACACCGAAATCCAGAGACTGGCGGAGAACCAGACCAAGATAAAAAGGTTGACAAACAAATTAAAGCGTGGAAAAGTCTTTTCCGACTGGAGTCAGGGTGAAATGCACCCGGTAGGCTTCCGCCAGCCGTCAGGAGGGCGCCCAGGGGATGGTTATGGGCCTTATCCTGCGACCGAGGCCGTCAGTCAGGAGGATATTCGCACACTTTTCGCTTATGCGACGGTTCGTTGCTTGTCCGGGGATGTCGATGTCTCCAGAACCCTGACCATCAGTTAAACAGGACATCGAGTGTATTCTTGCCAAGATCGAGCCACACGCATCATCTGTGGTCAAGGAGATGAAGGACCTGGGGAAGGAGGCCTGTGTTCTGGGCCACTACGGAGTCACCGCTTACCACTGTTGGAACTACATTGCGCCACAACATTTTGACAAGGATGCCACGTGGACAGTGTCCTACCAGCTGTTCAAAGAAAATACCATGGAGGACGAGTTCAATTTTGCATTCTCTCATTGGGGAAAAGTGTTGAAAACAGTCAGTAATTGTGTATGGTGAGTCATTTCTTTCGAGTTGGTAATCATGCAGTTCTGAGTCTCGAGCTTTTTGAATTCGGATCAGGTGGTTCAGAGGGGAGCACATGCATGGAACAGTGGCCCCTCGTGCTTCTACTTTGAGTCATGGTAATGTCCTCTCGCAAGGGGTTGGAATCACTATGCCCCATAGGACTTTGCATATGGCAAGACGATATGTACAGGCGCGATCCAGCTGGAAGGAGTTGTGTGAGCACTGGCAGGTGAACATGCAGCAACACTGAATCCCGTACATAATTATGTCTCGGTTTTCCAAACTTTTAACAATATCAATGAGAATGCCAAATGTCCCTACACATAAACACCCGGAACTATCGGATCCGTCACGCACGTCCACGCTCAAATTCATATACCGATCGCTTCAAAGTTACACTGTTAGGACAACGGATACTGTCAGTACATTTATCCGTATTGCCACCTGTTGTCATGCTCCGAGGAAAATACGTGATCGCGAGTGAACCTTCCTAGCCCATCCACCTTACAAATTTTCGCGCTTGGGTATGTTCTCCATTCGTCATATGCAAGGCAGGGCAGCTAGTATATCCTAGCAGTCAACAGGGACGAACTTCGGAGCCTTAAGATGGGGGGCCACAGTTGCTTCAGGCTAAGCAGTTGGAATTTATATGTACTGGACGTATATAGTGTGCTTTTGAAGCGATGATGATACGATATATGAAACGTGCGTGATAGTTCCGATAGTTCCGAGTGTTTACCGAAACAGTCTGCCTGGCTGGATGAAGTCTAGTTAGGCTACTATACCAATTGCTAGTAAGAGGTAACGCAGATCGAGATACTTACCCAGTGGGTAACCTGATCTTCTCGCCCTTTCGGGTGCCGGTTGGCAACCGTAGCTGAGGATGACTGGTACATATTGGGAAGATAATGAATTGACGTGGAAGCACCTACCCAGGAGGCAACGCGCCGATGTGTCGAGTCATTTATCCATTTCATGCAGACCAGTGTCTGAGGTACAGAGATCAACGGTACCTGGGATTGTTTTTTTCCTCGTAGGATGTAGAGGGCACCATCGCTCACTTCACCGCAAACGCGAAAAATAAGGCTAGACCTACCCCCAAGGTAATGTGTTCAGGTTCAGCTCTTATTTTATATTTTATATAAGTATTCCCTTTCGTATCCTACTTGTCTACTTGTCCTATGTGAGCAGCTGGACCAAATTGTCCAAGTTGGCAAAGGGACAGTGATGATCAGAAAGTCATGAAGAAGGTTGTAGTTGAATACTGGACGGAACATACTATAACCAACACCTTGCCAAGGGCAGTGATGGGCTATGCTTGTTACAAAAGGGCCCGGCAGATGTCTGATCAAGTCTTCTGAGCATGGGGCAGACCTTGGCTATGCAAATGTAGTATTGGGCATGCAAACACCTGCTGGTGGGATGGAAACAGCTCAGCGCTCAAGGGCGACATGGTCCTTGACCAACGTACCCAGCGCGTCAAGCCGCTAACCCCAAGACCACGCCATAAAATGGAATCCAGCCTTCAACATTGCTCCCAAGAAGTACACGTCGTCTTCTCGGCCGATATTTTGGACCTTGGCGTCGGAGCAGCAACCTTGTACGTGTTGAACAGCGGTATGCATCCAATGAATCCGAGATGTCTCGTGCGATTTTTCAGCTCGGACAATCCCTGTCTACTCTTCGAATGGATGTAGAACTTTGCGATCTCTCAAGTGGACTCCCTGTGTGGCATCCAAAGGGCTTCAAGTCCGTCGCGTTATTCACCGGCAAGGCAGTACCGTACTGGATGTGTAACGGTTCTTAAGGCCGTACAGAGCCTGAGTCGAGATGTCGCGGGTGTTACCCGACGAGTGAAAGGAAAGAGCGCGGATGTAATCCGACGCGACCGAGGGAGGAGAGTCGAAGGATAAGGAGACGTGGCGAAGTCATGAGATCGTGACGAGCGACGAACTGAGAGTGAAGAAGAGAGTCGGCGGACGAGCGCGACTTGAACGGGAGTCTGCGGATAATACGCGACTGAACGGGGAGTCTGCGAGTGGACGCGACTAAATGGAGGGTTGTCAGCGACGAGCGCGACAAAAGATGATGGTTGCGAAAGCTAAGTAGATCGTAATGCTGTGTACCTAGGATAGCCGATGTATTCACTACTACTTGTATCGTATCCTCCCGTTACAGGATGCCCTCCAATCAGGATCAGGGCAGCAGTCTGAGCCAATTCACTTTTGTGGATTTCAGAGCAACCTTTAATTCGAAAAAAGTCAAGACTGCTCCAATGGCTGATAGAAGTCACTCTGTCTGAACTCGGTCAATGAAATCACTACTTTAGAACTCGTGAGTTGCAACGCGGATTCTTTGCGGATGAGAGATCCCGGTCCTGTAAGTATACTGGATATCAGGCTACAATAAATATAAGAGGTGTCATACAGGGAATGCACATGATTAGCCCATACTGAGACGCCAAAAGGAATGAGAATGAGCATGCCAGTATTTTGCTTCAGCATCGGGTTTCGCCTCAATTTACCGGAAGGCTCGGGAGAGAATCTCAGATATGGCTTCCATCATTGTGCATCAAGACAATCCACAAAGGTCTGTATATGCCGTGTGAAGAGGTGCAACATATAATTACCGAGGACGTTCGGGAGTGGAGAATTCCGGTCGCATCTGGCGGAGTCCTGGGTTGCAGCGGTCCGCAGCGGATTCCCACTCGCCACCATGCCACGCTCACCATCCCCTGCGCACCACGGTGTTTGCATAATGCCGCCGTTCTTCCGGTTTGTTTTTATTTAAGATGGGTAAGGAGGGGCTCAAGTCAGTCGCGATTGGTGAAATCGTCGTTCTCTCATATATTATAGTACAGTAGCATATCAAAGACAAAAAAAGAAACATCCTAGCCAGGAAGTCTTTGAGATTTGGGATTCAGAAGCATGTGTCCACATATGAAAATTCAGGAAAAGGCACATACGAGGGTAATTCCAAAAAGTTCAGGGATTGCGATTTCTGGCCGAATCCGGCACGGTCCGGAGGAGTCCGACCGAGTCTGATTTGAATCGCGAGCGTCGCACAGGTCCAGATGGGTATAAAATGACTGGATGTACGACTTCAGAGGAAACACCGTGGTGCATGGTGGAGACCGCTGCGTTCGCCCTCCAATTATGTAATCAATGGATGTCGCGATCGAGTCTTTTCCTTTCAAGCTAAGCACCACGATGGCTATGAAGACGAGCAACGTCCACAACGATGTTCTATTAGCTACTGCCAAGGTGAAGGTGGCCCTGAATTTGGTGCCACGTCTGCTCGGCCCCAGGAATGCCTGGGCTCTCTGGTTGCGGGACAACTTGTACAACGAACTGGTAAGCGAATCGTTCTCTACGCTTCGAAGCCATACATATATCTGTGACCCTCAGAGAAGTCTTCCGGAATCTCATGCGGGATATCCACACTCGACGCTTTTGGGAAGCCTGGAGGAGATGCTGTTCATGCACTTCAGCAGTGGCATGGAGCTAGACACTCTGAATTTCGACACCGTGCGTGCTGACGATCCGACGGTCATCGGTCTTGACTACGTAAATGTCCCTCTGGATGCGCTCCCTGAGCTGGAGGGAACAGAATTTTGGTGGTATGACTTGCCCTCGTCTGGTGAGCCGCTCCCTTTTAGGCCTTGTAATCACTCACCTGCCGTCTGTTTCCAGTCACGTTGAGGGCTTCTGGAGAAGAACGTAATTTTTTTTCCAGCTCCTGTTGCATACGATACGTTCGAGCGTACTAATTTTATTTTTATTTTCCCGGTTTCTTTAGCTCAAATCCGCCCTTCCGAAGATTCCGCTGAGGGTCGAAAGGTTCCCTCGGTGACCACGAGTCGACGATCAACTAGTGAGAATTCGAGTCTTTCTCATGGGATCATGGATTCCAACTGCCAAAACAGCCTTTGAGGACAAGACACCTGCCCTCGAGGACCTCAGCAATGCTGGAGCTGCCTCGAGTCCAAAGGATAAGAGACGTGCATCATCAGGAGGTATATCGAAACGCCCTAAAAAGCAGAAAGTCTTTGCCATGATGGACTCGGATACACAGGCTGGGCCTTCTGCAGGCACGAGGCTGAAGGGGAAAGAAAAGGATGGTTCCGACAGACGTGAAAATACTGACACATCCAGAGTAAGTGTAGCCCGAACCAGGAACGTTCTCGAGATGCTGAAGTTTGTCAGGTGTGTGACGCATGCAAATCGTGTGGCTTGGCATGCGTGTGGCCCACCACCGAAGGGTCACAGAGCCAACATGAGAAACGGGCATGTACCATGTGTGTCAAGCGTAAAATTAAATGCATGATAGCGGGTGAGTCCACCCATCATATCTGTCTATAATTGTGTTTCTTTATTTTCATCCAGGCGTGTTCTCTATTCGCCGTCCACGAGGGAAGGTGGCTACAGCCCAGCAGACCATGTCGCAGGTCGAGGTGGATGAGCTCAGGCAACTCTTCAATAATTTGTCTGACCGCGTTGAGAATCTGGAGATGAAGCTGCCCGCGGATAAGAAAGAGAACGCGAATATTTTGAGAAAGATCACGGACTTAGAGCTTCGGGTCGACAGGCTGAAGAAAGCGGCGAAGCCTTGACTGCTTGTGGTGTGTTGATAATGGAGCAGATCATGTCACCCATCATGTAATGTGTTTCGTTTTCCTCCTCGTCAATCAT
>JBBPSJ010000200.1:0-47763 GCA_038093535.1 Boletus reticulatus
GTTGTTGTTGTCATTTTGTTGGGAGTCTGAACCATCATGGGCAGGATGACCTTCTTGATGACCCTGCCTAGGAGTGTTGGAGTGGTCCTGGAACCAGTTAGTTCTGTAACAAAGCCCCATCGGTTGGTTTATGTGTCGAAGGACACTGGTCTCGGAACAAAACTTCTTTCCGCATCGTGGGCAGCTGATACATTTTGGCCCTCCACGATTCATCTTCACTCTAGGCATGGGCACAAGTGGGATACTATGAGAGTGGAGGCTTGGGTGGATCTGACGGCTTGGAGTGCAAAAGACGCGTGTTCCTTGTGGTGTATTGTGTCTTATATGTAATTAACATGAGTTAACAACTGACTACCACAATGAGTGCCACACCTCCCCATCTAAGTCCGGAGAACCCTCAATCTCCATTGGACGAAATATTCCATTTATCACCATTTTTGTTGCTCAATCACCATACCATTTCGTCTGTTTACTCCACAGCTCATGTCCCCATGGACTCGACCCAACCCCAGCAACAAATACTGTGCAACCCCAGTGTTAGCCCACCGTCCACCCCGCTCAATCAAAAATGTCCTGAGACTCTGGATGACTCTTTTTCTCAACCCCTCGACGAGCAGGATGAGGGGGATGAGAAGGACAATGGATGATGGCATAATGTAAGTTCCTATCTCAGTTCCCTCACCGTTACTGATCCGATTACCTAGAAGCTTGACGATGTACACTACGTTGTTCCCTGCCCATGAAACTCCAAAGAAGCCTATCTCCTCTTAGAGTCTGCTCAAGCAGGCCATCACATCCTTCTCGCCCGCAAGGCCCTTGCCTGCCAGATCATTCACCACAACATTTTGGTCCTGCAATACAATCAATTGGTGCTAGATAGAGCACATGATGATCTGCGCACTGCAGATCATTTCATTGGGCACATTTGTCTTATGATTTGGAAAAGCGGGCAGACTGCGGCGTTTGAGTATGCGATGCAGACGGACCATCCATCGCTTTTGTCTGGTAGCTTTTCGAAACTTATGCTGTACCTGAAACTGACTAAGATATTTTCTGTCGCAGAGCAACTCTCAAACCACTCTTCCATTGACATTGATCTTACATAGTTGTATTGTTCATTTGTTTGAGTTGCTGTTACATACATGTACATACCACTGTACTATACAAGATGTAGATGTTACATGTGTTTGTACTAGTTACATGTTATCATATGACTGTACACTCCCACCCAGTTCTGGGAGTCTGGAACTTGTCTGGGACAGTAGTAGTCCAGGATGTGACTGTGCTGGGCATCGCTTAGTTCAGCCAACAAAAAGGTCCGAGTGCCACAGACTATCCCAGAATGGGACAGATTGTGACAGATTGTGACAGATTGTATGTATCTTGGGTAGGTCATCAGCAAACCTACATTTTTTCTGGGTGAATTAGATAATACGATTTGCATAAACAGGATATAATCAAAATTTTGTATATACCTTGATTATAGACGTTATTATGTGCATGTCATTGTGTCGAGTAGATACTATACAAAACCATGTATCCTCTAATAATGTCCATGTAAGCCACATACAAATGGTACGGTCAATATACGGGATGTGTTATTTGTAGTATTCACAGCACGTTATGTCAAGCAATGTCTAATCAAATATTAGATCAATAAGCACTCGCATCGCAGTTTACAATCGGATGACACTCAAAATGGTTCATTGTGCAGAGGTACATAAGCACAACATGCAACAAGCATGGAATAGATGTGTGATACTACGGGGGAAGAGAATGAACGAAACAAACGGCATTACACATTACTAGTAAGAAAGAGCACATATAAGGAATGTGTGCATATCAACAGTCATGCATTAAGTGGAGGGAGTAATGAGCACATATCAACACAAACATTAGGGGGGGAAGGGACAACGAGCAGATACCAATGTGAGATGGTGTCAACACCAAAGCAGCTGAGCACGACCATGCCGAGGGATGATGATGGCCCAGGTGCAACATAGTATCAGGACCATACGAGCTCTTGATGAATAGCACGCTGCCAATCAGAGAGAACCTGGTTGGCAGCCTGCGGAACGGGACAGTTCCGTTTCGTGGCCTGGTATATCCAGAGATCCTCCTTGAGGCACCCAGTGAAAAACCTGTGATGGTCAAATAGTTAGTGTGCGAAGAGCTACAATGAACTAACCCTACTTCTCTAAATGCACTTTCTGGTCGTCCAGTGTTATCTCCTCTGCTTCAGCAGCAGCATGCAGATCACCAAGCAAGAGGTCAACAAACTCCCAAAAGTCCGCCTGGACCCAATCCCGAGGCTGGGATTCATCGTTACTATTGCTCCCATCATTGCAATCACCAGCGGGATTGTCTCCAGCAGGATTGTCAGCAGCAGGATTGTCCCCAGCGGGATTGTCAGCAGTGGGATTGTCACCAGGGGGATTGTTACCAGTAGGACTGCCACCCTCCGTGTTGCCTGACCATCCTGAGCCTACAGCTTCCACAGTCCTCACCATTGACTCCATGACGAGTTCATTGAATGTGACCAAGCATTTTCACTAGATGAATGGAATAAATATAATATAAACAATGTATTAGAATGCTTACCAGGAATGCGAACCGAGCCCATTGACTTCCCGTCACCTCGCAATACCCACTCTGAGCAAGGGGTTTAGCAAGAAGGGAGACATGTTGATTCGACTTGATACTAAGTGCAAGCTAGATGATAGAATAATCAAACAAATGATCAACAACGATTGACACCACGTACCTTGTTCTTGATCATGGCACACTGCTTCGTAAGTACATCCTTCATGAGGCTATCAATAAAGTCAGGGATTCTGTAATGCACAGCGTAGTGTTTACGTAGCATGCTGCGAAGCGGGACGAAGAACGTGCAAGGAATAGACGAGGAGTGTAACTCAAGTATAGGCCAAGCTTCAAGACGATGCGAAGCCTAGGCGGGTCTCTTCTATCCACAGGTACCTGAGAGGCTCTCTGGGACTCGAAGGTGGTGGACTAGAAACAACGTTGATATTGCGTAGAAATAGCTGGGGAATTACAGGAGTGAAACGACAAGTATTTATACAGTAGGCCCCTAATCTAGATAAATAATATAAGTGGATGTGCAGCATCCGCAGTCCAAAGGCCGTGTATGCGTAGTAAGGCGCAGTCACAGGGCGATGAGTGCGCAGCACGAATCAATGAAATATAAAAGAGACTATGCCACAGCCATGAAGTCTGAACAAAGGGGCTGTGGCGGAAACAGAACGGAAGTCTATATAGGGTATAGGCGGGGCGCCGTGTGAGACGGAAAGAGATAGAGATTGAGAGACATACGTATCTGGTAGTACATGTGGAGGACGACTCCACTACGAATACAGCTGCATACGGCGAGAGAACGAGTCTAGGACGAATGAACAGAAAAAGTGTAAAGAAAATAGTGTACCCCCTTTATAGACCGTAACATTACCCCCTTCGTACGGTCGAAGCACCTGCGAGACATTTAGCTGCTCTGGTCTCCCTTGTTGACTTCATAGTCGGTGAAGTCAGTATCATCGAGAGGGTTGTGACAAGTGGGGCACAGAGGTCGTCGGCATGACCGAGTTCTCCACAGAGAAGACAGCGGCGACGAGGACACCAAGCCTGGATATGGCCAGGAGTGGTAGTCCTACAGAGAGGGCATTTATAATGGGGGCACTCCACGCGGATATGACCCCATCGTCCACAGGTGAAACATCGGGCAAGGTTGGTGTGAGTGGGATGAGCGGGGGTAGGAGGTAGGAGGGGAGAGAGAAACCGATCTACGTTGATTGGATTGGCCGAAGAGCCCTGTGAGGGCGAGGGCGTAGCAGCCGCGTCCTTATCATAGCGACCAGAGGTGGGGAACGGAGTTGCCTGTCTCTGCTTTCCTCAATCTCCCAAAGTACATTGGCCCACAGCTCGTGCTGCGGAGCTGGGTAATCCAAAGCAAACCTTTCTACTACCCCGTTGGACATCACGAGAATGGCCAGAGGGGGTTGGAGTGGAAGGATGCCTTCGGGCGGGAAGAGGTTGAGTAGGCTCGGGTTCAGGAGTCCCGGATCCAAGTAAAGGGACGGTTGCGAGGAATCACAAGACGTCGGGGTGGTCAGCAAGGAGTGCAGTGAGGGGGAGCTGTCCGGGAATAGGATTGCTGCTAGATCCTCCAGCAGAGACAGTACTTCCGCCTCCGGGAGGTGGGCAAGTTGTGGGATTTGCTGGAGGCGGGACAGGCAATGGGTCTGGGGATGCGGTGTCGGGGGACGAGGGATGGGAGTCCAGGCCGATCGCAGAGTCGTCATCCCAGAGAGTGTTTCGAGGGTGTGGAATGTCGCAGGCCCAAGGGTTGGTGTCCCACGCATTGGGATTGGGGTCGAGATAGTATGTCCGTAAATTGGCTGGTAAGGCCTGGACGAGTGGGCGCAGAATGTGCATGAACAGTGGGACGGGAAGTCCGCAAACGACATCTGCGAATCTGTGGTCATGGAGGGCATCCAGGAGAAGGTCTCAGGAGGTGTAGATGGCCTGTCCCATAGCGGCGGCGTAGCCAGGCAACCCCCCATCTGGGAAAAGTTGGGCGTGCACTGTGCAAGCGGTGGTGTATGAATAAAAGATGACTCCAAGAGATTGGAGTATTGAAGAGTCCCGGAAGGTGGGTAAGTCTGGGATCACATGGGTGGCAGCAGGATTCTCGAGAATGGATACAGAGAGAATTCATCGGCAACGGTCTGGGAGTCTGTGGATACAGACGGGGAGTTGCTGGGGGAGTGCATGAAGCAACGAGAACGACGTAGACAAGTAGTAGTGGTGAAGTAAGTAGAGGAGCGGTGGCTTGACTCAGCAATAGAAGATGGGAGTTAGGATAAAGGGAAGGCGATAGGATCCCTGGCCTTATATTCCCTTAGGAGGTCCTTGGCATGTCCAAGATTGGACTCGGGTTCCCAGGTGTTTTTGGAGGACGGGTATCCTTTCCACAAAACGAGGTAGTGGCAGCGGTGAGCAGAACCCCAATGGGCGAGGATTTGATCTATTTCAAATTCCTCTTCTCCATCTATTGTGTCTGGTGGAAGCGGAACAAAGTTGGGTCCGTGTTCCGCAGTCTCCCTATATGGGGTGAGAAGGGAAGCATGGAAGGCGTTATGGATTTTCCATGTGCGTGGCAAGCGGAGTTTGTACGAAACAGGTGATATTACCTGTGAAATTTCAAATGGGCCTTCACGGCGTGGTGCGAGTTTGCGAGACAGGTAATGAAGTTTCAGGTTGCGGCCCTCGAGCCACACCTTATCTCTGACCTTCCAGGGTTTAAATTTTGATGTAACGCGTTCCTTCATGTAGCGTTGAGCTTTTTTGTGGGCAGCGTGTGCTTCTGATCAGGCCTCATCGAGGTCACCAAGCTGTTTTTCTAAGGCAGGAAGGAATGTCGTTTTTCCTAAATTGGGATAAGCCCTCGGCTCATAGCCCATCATTAATGAAAACGGGGTCTTTCCCGTTATGGAGTGGATGGCAGAGTTGTGGCAATACTTGGCCATTGGCAAAAGATCCGACCATTGGGTGGTGTCGCCTTGACAAAAGATCCGAAGGTATGTCTCTAGCTCCTGATTTACCTGTTCCATTTCTCCATCCATTTGTGGATGGTATGCGGAGGAAAGGAGCAGATCATAATCCAAGAGTCTAGCCAGTTCCAGGGTGAAGGCCGAGGTGAACTGCGGTCCTTGGTCCGAGATGATCTTGTTGTGGAGCCCGAAGCGAGGGAAAATCTTCTCAAAGAAGAGCTGCATGACCCCGCAGGCATCTGCACTCTTATGAGTTGGGGTGAAAATCACCCCCTTTGTAAGCCCATGGTCAACCACGACCATGACAGAATCATAACCATTGGATGGTGGCAAGTCCGTGATGAGATCGACCGAAAGAGTAGAGAAGGGGCGAGTGGAAGCGACCGGAAGAGGGGTGAGCGGCAGGACAGTGGGGTGTGTGTTGACCTTGTTGGCCTGGCAGACGGCACATCCTTGGACGAATCGTCAGACAAATGCCGTCAGACCCAGCCACCAATAGTCGCGTTGTACCACGTTAACAGTCCAGTAGTAACCGCCATGACCACCTGCAGGTGAATCATGGATAGAGTGGAGGAGATTGTTCCGGTGAGCTTCAGGCACGTAGGCCTGATCCTTGAAGTATAGGAGTCCTTCGTCGAATCACCAGTCGTGCACCGATGAGTGGGGTATCCCCGAAGCACCATCGTGCAATTTACGTAGCTGGTTGACGACGAAGGAATTGTTGGATGTTGACCGCTCAATAGCGGTCTGGAGGTTGAGGTCGATGCATTTCAAAAAGAGCTCTCCAGGAAGTAGGGTAACCTCGGTATTGTCGACCAAAGTATCCAGGGCGTCCTTCCGTGAAAGAGCGTCCGCCGGGCCCATATTGGTGCCGGGTACATGTTGGAACAGGAGGTCATAGTCCTGTAATGTTAATAGCCATCTTGCTTGCTGCCGAGATAGCTTCCTAGGGTCCTTAAAATAGCACAGATTCTTGTGGTCTGTGAGCACAGTAACGGGCCGGTCAGGTCCGGTGAGGTAGTGGCGCCACTCTTCGAGTGCGCGTATGACAGCGAGTAATTCTTGGTCATAGATGTCGTAGTTTCATTCCACCGGAGAGAACGTTCGTGAGATGTAGCAGCAAGGGTGTAGATCGCCGTTGGCGTCCTTCTGCATCAGCACGCCCCCTGTGGCAGTGAGGGAAGCGTCTGTCATAATGAAAAATGGTTTAGTGTTGTCCGGCATTGCAAGTACAGGTTTTGAGGTGAAGGCCTGACGGAGGAGGTCAAAAGCCTGTTGTTGCTCGTGTGTCCAGGACCATGGCTGCCCTTTCTTTGTCAAATCCAAGATCGGCCTGGCAATTCCCGAGAAGTTCGGGATGAACTTGCGGTAAAAGTTGCAAAATCTGATGAATGAGTGGACTGCATGAACCAACGTAGGTGGTTCCCAGGTAGCAATTGCCAAGAGCTTGGTAGGGTCCATCGCAATGATACCCTCTTGGATGACCATCCCTAGGAATTCAACCGAGAATGTGTCAAATGTACATTTTTCCAATTTGAGGCCGAGACGGTTTTCTCGTAACTGTTCCAGAACTCGCCTCGTTCTGTTGTGATGTTCGGTAAGATCCCTGGAATGGATCAACATATCATCCATATAGATGATTAACCATCCTTCCGCTACCATATCCTTGAAAATGAAGTCCATGAATGACTGAAAAGTTGCAGGGCTGTTGCAAAGGCCAAAGAACATGATGAGAGGCTTGAAGAGGCCAAAGGGCGTAATGAACGCTGCCTTCCAGGCATCTTTAGTCTTGATACGGATGTTGTTATAGCCCCAGCGAATGTCCATCTTCGTGAAGTAATGAGATCCCTTGAGCTGATCCATCAAGTCTCCGATGAGCGGGAGAGGGTAAGCATTCTTGATGGTATGCTCGTTGAGATAATGGTAATCTTGGCAAGGACGAAGATTACCATCCTTCTTTGAAACGAAGAAGAACGGGGAAGCCATGGGGGAATTCGATGGGTGAATGCGTCCGGCTTTCAAGTGTTCGTCAATGAAGTCTTTACATGCCTCTCGCTCCTTAGGGTTAAGTGGGTAGGCCTTGGCAACCTTGGGTAGAAATGAGTTGTCTAGATCTATGCCGTGATCAAACGACCGGTATGGTGGAAGGGGACCGTCGTCCTTTTTTTGGAAAACGTCCTCGAAGTCTTGGAAGTCCTGCGGGAGTTCCCTCTTGGTTTTCTCTTCTGATTGGGCCAGAGAAGTCGATATTGTAGTTTTCTTAATAGAGGGTCCAGTTGGCTCGTCTTCATCATCCTCCTCACAATCTATGAGCGCTGGTACTTCCTCTTGCTGCGTGGTCGGCTCCACGTCAGGTACCTTCAGATGAACCCTATATGCAGGTTTCGGTTTGAAGTTATTGCCCCACCACAGAGCTTGTCTCTGCCGAAGTTTGTTTATCTGGCATTTTCTGTTGAAGACATGAATAGTGTGGGCCGCAGCCGCTCTGTCTTCTTGTATATGTGTGTGCTCCTGTATGGTCAGTTCCGTATCTCAGATGCGGACGGTCCCGGATTCCCAGTTAATCTCCAGATTTCGGTCCCGGAGCCAGGGCAATCCCAGTATTATGTCATTCTTGCCACAGTCAATAACAAGGAAGTCTTGGAGTTCGGTTGTTTCTCCGATCTGCATTAGCACTGATGCCTGTTTTCATATCAGGCCATTTTTGTTGGGAGTTCCATCAACATTGCTCGCCCACAGGGGAGTCTTGAGTCGTGTAGTGGGGATGTCGCATGCCACTACAGTCGCATAGTCAATAAAGCAACCCGTTGCCCCAGAGTCAATAAGGGCTTTTGTGTCAACACTTTTGAACACAGTGCGGTCAGGTGGGTAGATAGTGATGGGAATAGATATGGATTGCGAAGAACCACCTGACACAAACACTGGGGCGCATCTAAAAGAAATAGTATTGGCAGGGTATGACGTTGACCCAATCCTGCCTTTCAAAAATCCTGCTCACAGCAACCAGTCTTATTTCATATGCAAGATCCACAGCAACCGTCGATCAATGTATGTATGTGGTTTGGCGTGGTCGGCTCCATGTCTGAGCAACATGTTCCGGTCAGTTCCGGATATCGCATGTGCCCCTTCCCCTTCGCTCACTGCTCGTGCCACTCTTATTCTGTGTTTGACTGTGTTTCCCGTGGCGGTCTCTTGCGAAGAAGGGTGCTGTAATGCACAGCATAGTGTTAACATAGCATGCTGTGATACAGGGCGAAGAACATGTGAGGTATAGACAAGGAGTTCAACTCAAGGACTGTGCCGAGCTTTGTGACGATGTGAAGCCTAAGCGGGTCTCTTCTATCCACAGGTACCTGAGAGGCTCTCTGGGACTCAAAGGTAATGGACTAGAAACAACGCTGATATTGCGTAGAACTAGCTGGGGAATTACAGGAGTGAAACGACGAGTATTTATACAGTAGGCCCCTAATCTAGATGGAAGGTATAAATGGATGCGCAGCATCCGCAGTCTAAATGGCTATGTATGTGTAGTATGCGCAGTTACATGGCGATGAGTGCACAGCACGAATCAATGAAATATAAAGAGAGGCTATGCCACAGCCATGAAGTCTGAATAAGGGGCTGTGGCAGAGACGGAACGGAAGTCTAGATATGGTATAGGTGGGGCGCCGTGTGAGACAGAAAGAGATCGAGATCAAGAGATGTATCTGGTAATACATGTGGAGGACGACTCCACTACAAATACAGCCGCATGCGGTGAGAGAACGAGTCTGAGAACGAGTGAACGAAAAAGCAATGAAAATTGAGTACCCCCTTCGTAGACCGTAACATTACCCCCTTCATACGGTCGAAGCACCTGCAAGACCTTTAATCTACCTCGTCCCCTTCGTTGACTTCGTAATCCGTAGGGTCGAAGTCGTCAAGTGGGTTCCGACGAGTGGGACAAACTTCGTCAGAATGACCGAGTTCTCCACAGAGAAGGCAGCGGCAGCGAGGGCACCAGGCTTGGATATGGCCGGGGGCGGTAGTGCGACAGAGAGGACATTCATAATAAGCGCAGTTGGAGCGAATGTGTCCTCATTGGTTGCAGGTGAAGCAACAGGCGAGAGAGGGACGAGCGGGAGTTGGAGGGAGTAAGGGAGAAGGGAAGCGGTCTACATCAATAGGGTTTGACGAGGAACCTGCCGTCGGCGAGGGTGTCACAAAGAAGTCCTTGTCATAGCGACCAGAGGAGGGAAACGGAGTTGCCTGTCTCTGCTTTCCTCTATTTCCCGAAGTACGTTTGCCCACAGCTTGTGCTGCGGAGCTGGGTAATCCGAACAAAACCTTTCCATGACGCCGTTGGACATTACAAGAACTGCTGGAGGGAGTGGGAGTTGTGGGATGGGGTCGAGTGGGAAGAATGCTCTCGGGTTCTGGAGTTCCGGATCCGAGGAGTGGGATGGTGGAGAGGAAATCGAGGACGTCCAAGTGGTTTCTGAAGATGGGGGTACCATCTCGGGTACGAGGATTGCCGCCAGTTCCTCCAACAGGGCTAATACTTCCGGTTCGGGCAGGTGGGCGAGTTGCGGGAGTTGTGGGAGGTGGAACAGGGAGTGGCTCTGTGGATGCGGAGTGGGCAGACGTGGTTGGGGAGCTGGGAGTGACGGTGGAGTCGTCGTCCCAGATGGGGATGGGCTGGTAGCCATGAGTTGCAAGGTGACTCCTGGCCCAAGTATCCCGATCCCATGGGTGGTTGGGTTGGTCGTCCAGGTAGTACTGCCGGAGGGCGGCGGGTAATGTATTGACGATGGGTCGCAATACATGCATGAACAAGGGGGAGGGGAGTTCATGAAGGACATCCAAGATAGACTCTCTGGAGGCGTGGATGGCCTGTCCCATTGCTGCGGTGTAGCCAGGCAGGGTCCCATCAGGGAAGAGCTGAGCGTGGAGCGTGCGAGCGGCGGCGTATGTATGGTAGATGACCACCAGAGATTTGAGTATCGGTCTATCCTGGTAAGAGGGTACAGAGGAAATGGCGAGAGCAGCGGCAGGGTTCTCGAGGATGGAGGCATAAAGAATGCATCAGGATTGGTCTGGGAGGCGATAAATGCGGATGGGATACTGGACATTGAGCGATGAGTTCGACATAAGCAGTTTGGTAAGAATGGTGGTAAGGGAGGAGCGGCGGCTCGACTCGACAATGGGTGAAATAGTGGGGGTTTTTAGGATGAAGGGAAGGCGACAGGGTCTCTGGCTTTATCTTCCCTGAGCAGTGTCACAGCATGTCCGAGATTGGACTCGGGTTCCCAGGTGTTTTCTGAGGATGGGTATCCTTTCCATGAAACGAGGTAGTGGCGGCAGCGAGCGGAGCCCCGATGGGCAAGGATTATTTCAAATTCTTCTTCTCCGTCTATAAAGTCCGGTGGAAGTGGAACAAAATTAGGTCCGTGTTCCGCAGTTTCCCTATATGGGGTAAGGAGGGAGGCGTGGAAGGCGTTATGGATCTTCCAGGTCCTTGGCAGGTGGAGTTTGTATGAGACAGGTGATATTACCTGTGAGATTTCAAATGGGCCTTCACAGCGTGGTGCGAGTTTGCGAGATGGGTAACGGAGTCTTAGGTTGCGGCCCTCGAGCCACACCTTATCTCCGACTTTCCAGGGTTTGAATTTTGATGTAACATGTTCTTTCATGTAGCGTTGGGCTTTTTCGTGGGCGGTGTGGGCTTCTAATTGGGCCTCGTCGAGGTCACCGAGGCGTTTTTCTAAGGCGGGGATGAAAGTTGTTTTTCCTATATTGGGATAAGCCCTCGGCTCATAGCCCATCATTAATGAAAACGGGGTCTTTCCCGTTACAGAGTGGATGGCGGAGTTGTGGCAATACTTGGCCATTGGCAAAAGATCCGACCATCGGGTGGCATCACCTTGACAAAAGATCCATAAGTAAGTCTCTAGCTCTTGATTTACCCGTTCCGTTTCGCCATCCGTTTGTGGGTGATATGCGGAGGAAAGGAGCGGATCATAATCCAAGAGTCTAGCCAGTTCCAGGGCAAAGGCCAAGGCGAACTGCGGTCCGCGGTCCGAGATGATCTTGTCGTGTAGCCCGAAGCGAGGGAAAATCTTCTCAAAGAAGAGCTGCGCGACCCCGCAGGCATCCGCACTCTTGTGAGTTGGGGTGAAAATTACCCCCTTTGTGAGCCCATGGTCGACCACGACCATGACTGAATCATAACCATTGGACGGCGGTAAGTCCGTGATGAGATCGACTGAAAGTGTGGAGAAGGGGCAAGTGGAGGCGACCGGAAGAGGGGTGAGAGGTGGGATGGTGGGATGAGTGTTGACTTTGCTAGCCTGGCAGACGGCACATCCTTGGATGAATCGTCGGACAAATGCCATCAGACCTGGCCACCAATAGTCATGTTGTACTGCATTGACGGTCCAGTAGTAACCGCCATGACCACCCACGGGTGAATCATGGATGGAATGGAGGAGGTCATTCCGGTGGGCCTCAGGCACATAGGCCCGATCTTTGAAGTAAAGCAGTCCTTCATCGAAACGCCAGTCGTGCACCGATGAGCAGGGTATACCCGAAGCACCATCGTGCAACTTACGTAACTGGTTGATGACGAAGGAATCGTCGGAGGTTGACCGTTCGATGGCAGTCCGAAGGTCGAGGTCGATTCTCTTTAAAAATAGCTCTCCCGGAAGCAGGGTAACCTCGGTGTTGTCGACCGAAGTATCCAGGGCGTCCTTTTGCGAAAGAGCGTCCGCCGGGCCCATATTGGCGCCGGGTACATGTTGGAACAGGAGGTCATAGTCCTGTAACGTTAATAGCCATCTCGCTTGCCACCGAGACAACTTCCTGGGGTCTTTGAAGTAACACAGATTTTTGTGGTCTGTGAGCACAGTAACGGGCCAGTCGGTTCCGGTGAGGTAGTGGCGCCACTCTCAGAGTGCGCGTATGACAGCGAGTAATTCTCGGTCATAGATGTCATAGTTTCGTTCCGCCAGAGAGAACATTCATGAGATGTAGCAGCAAGGGTGTAAATCGCCATTGGCGTCCTTCTGCATCAGCACGCCCCCTGTGGCAGTGAGGGAAGCGTCTGTCATAACAAAAAATGGTTTAGTGTTGTCCGGCATTGCAAGTACAGGTTTTGAGGTGAAGGCCTGACGGAGGAGGTCGAAAGCCTGTTGTTGCTCGTGTGTCCAGGACCACGGCTGCCCTTTCTTTGTCAAATCCAAGATCGGCCTGGCAATTCCCGAGAAGTTCGGGATGAACTTGCGGTAAAAGTTGCAAAATCCGATGAATGAGCGGACTGCATGAACCAACGTAGGTGGTTCCCAGGTAGCAATTGCCGAGAGCTTGGTAGGGTCCATCGCAATGATACCCTCTTGGATGACCATCCCTAGGAATTCAACCGAGGATGCGTCAAATGTACATTTTTCTAATTTGAGGCCGAGACGGTTTTCTCGTAACCGTTCCAGAACTCACCTCGTTCTGTTGTGATGTTCAGTAAGATCCCTGGAATGGATCAACATATCATCCATATAGATGATCAACCATCCTTCCGCTACCATATCCTTGAAAATGAAGTCCATGAACGACTGAAAAGTCGTGGGACTGTTGCAAAGGCTGAAAAACATGACGAGAGGCTCGAAGAGGCTGAAGGGCGTAATGAACACCGCCTTCCAGGTGTCTTTAGTCTCGATACGGATGTTGTTATAGCCCCAGCGAATGTCCATCTTCGTGAAGTAACGAGATCCCTTGAGTTGATCCATTAAGTCTCCAATGAGTGGGAGAGGGTCAGCGTTCTTGATGGTATGCTCGTTGAGATAGCGGTAATCCTGGCATGGGCGAAGATTACCATCCTTCTTTGAAACGAAGAAGAACAGGGAAGCCATGGGGGAGTTCGATGGGCAAATACGTCCGGCTTTCAAGTGTTCGTCAATGAAATCTTTACATGCCTCTCGCTCCTTAGAGTTAAGCGGGTAGGCCTTGGCAACCTTGGGTAGGAAAGAGTTGTCTAGATCTATGCCGTGATCGAACAACTGGTAAGGCAGAAGGGGACCGTCGTCCTTCTTTTGGAAGACATCCTCAAAATCTTGGAAGTCCTGCGGGAGTTCCTTCTTGGTTTTCTCTACTGATTGGGCCAGAGAAGTCGAAATAGTAGTTTTTCGAACAGAGGGTCCAGTTGGCTCGTCTTCGTCATCCTCCTCACAATCTATGAGTGCTGGCACTTCCTCCCGCTGCGTGGTTGGTTCCACATCAGGTATCTTCAGATGAGCCGTATATGCACGTTTTGGATCGAAGTTATTGCCCCACCACAGAGCTCATCTCCGCCGAAGTTTACTCATCTGGCATTTCCTGTTGAAGACTGTGATAGTGTGGGCCGCAGCTGCTCTGTCTTGTCGTATACGCGTGCGCTCCTGTACGGTCGGTTCTGTATCTCGGATGCGGACGGTCCCAGATTCCCAGTTAATCTCCAGATTTCGGTCTCAGAGCCAGCGCAATCCTAGAATTATGTCATCCTTGCCACAGTCAATTACAAGGAAGTCTCGGAGTTCGGTTGTTTCTCTGATCTGCATTAGCACCGATGCCTGTTTTTGTATCAGGCCGTTTTTGTTGGGAGTTCCATCAACATTGCTTGCCCACAGGGGAGTCTTTAGTCAGGTAGTGGGGATGTCGCATGCCACTATGGTTGCGTAATCGATAAAGCAACCAGTTACCCCAGAGTTGATGAGGGCTTTTGTGTCAACCCTTTTGAACGCAGTGCGGTCAGGTGGGTAGATGGTGATGGGAATAGATATGGATTGCGAAGTACCACCTGACACAAACACTGGACAACATCTATAAGAAATTGAATTGGCGAGGAATGACGTTGACCCATTCCTGCCCTTTAAAAACCCTGGTTGGTTCCAGGTATCTCACATGCTCCTTTGCAGAAACTGGATGTAATCCGTGTGCGGGTTCCACAGCAACCGTCGATCAACGTATGTGGTTTGGCTGGGTCGACTCCCAGTCCGAGCGACATGTTCCGGTCGGTTCCAGATATCGCATGTGCCCCTGCCCCTTCACTCACCGCTCTAACGACCTTGGTCGGTTCCAAGTGTCGTGCCACTCTAATTCCGTGTTTGACCGTGTTTCTCGTGGCGGTCTCTTGCGAAGAAGGGTGCTGTAATGCACAGCGTAGTGTTAACGTAGCATGCTGCGATACGGGGAGAAGAACGTGCGAGGTATAGACGAGGAGTTCAACTCAAGGACTGTGCCGAGCTTTGTGACGATGCGAAGCCTAAGCGGGTCTCTTCTATCCACAGGTACCTGAGAGGCTCTCTGGGACTCGAAGGTAATGGACTAGAAACAACGCTGATATTGCGTAGAACTAGCTGGGGAATTACAGGAGTGAAACGACGAGTATTTATACGGTAGGCCCCTAATCTAGATAAATAATATAAGTGGATGCGCAGCATCTGCAGTCCAAAGGCCGTGTATGCATAGTAAGGCGCAGTCACAGGGCGATGAGTGTGCAGCACGAATCAATGAAATATAAAAGAGGCTATGCCACAGCCATGAAGTCTGAACAAAGGGGCTGTGGCGGAAACAGAACGGAAGTCTATATAGGGTATAGGCGGGGTGCCGTGTGAGACGGAAAGAGATAGAGATTGAGATACATATCTGGTAGTACATGTGGAGGACGACTCCACTACGAATACAGCTGCGTACGGTGAGAGAACAAGTCTAGGACGAGTGAACAGAAAAAGTGTAAAGAAAATAGTGTACCCCCTTGGAAGACCATAACAGATTCCCGGTTCATTGAGTGCCGGTGCAGGAATCTTGAACAGTGTGAGATTTCTTTTCATGAGTGACTGAGTTACAACGGGTTGGGAGTTAGTGTGCAGGGATAAGTGAGTTCATGAAACAAACTCGCCCATATATTTTCCGGAAGCCCATCCAGGTAACATGTCAAATTTGGGGACAGCACATCAGCAAATCAGCCAGTTACTGTGCATCACTGTGCAACTGTTCACAGCTGGTCACAGTGACGACAGTCACTACAAACTAGTCCCCCTTTGTACAATCTCGATATAGTACTGTGACATAACTGTACATAACAAACCATTGTGCCATTTAGACTAATGTTCCTTGGTGACTAATACAATAATTTCGGAGTCTGTGAAGCACTGTACAACCCTGGATCTGTCCATACTGCATCACAGTAGGTACAGCACTGTACAGACGAGCGCTGAGCTCTACGTTGTGACATACTGTGCTGTGCCGTACAGACTCGTCCACCACATGGGTATTGTACAGTACAACACATCCTATGAGATTTATCCCATATCACCTGGTCACATCATGGTTGTAACATTAAAATGGATGTATTGTAAAAATTACCAACACGACAGGTAACGACAGCAACCTGACCACCATTGAACAGTCCGACAGCCCAACACAGCCTGACAACCCATGACAACAACCAGACAATCACTGACAGCCCAACAGCCCAATGGGCAGCGACAACCCACCATGACAACCCCAGTGACCGACTGCCCACAAGGAACGACAACCTACCACAGACAACGACAGGGCACACCACAGCATTCTAATCTAATATAATGGCGAATTCGTTTTGAGTTTGTTCCGTGACAGTCGCGGCTTTGTTCGTATAGCCAGTCCTGATGGGGGGGAAATTATACGTGCGGTATTCAGCAGCTGTAGGATACAGACTTACATTCCGTTCCTTGTCCAGTCTTCAAGCATCAAATCCAGCTTCGGGCCATGGTACGGATGCTCGAGAATAGTGGCGAGTTGGGCATTTAGTTCATAGTATGCGGATTCAACTTCGTGCCAGGCTGCATTAGTGCTGGCAGCTTTCTCAATACTGTGCTTTCTGAACGATGTTAATATGGTGTGCACCTTCGACGAAATTAGTAATGTAGGGCATAGTGAAACAACGGTGATGACCTACCACGGCGGTTACAAGAGCAAGCGCTCTGTATGGCATACGCTGTTGGAACTCAGCAAATTGACGAAGAGACTTAGCAGCACTGTTGTAGTAGAATGAGAGACATATGTTCCTCAGGGCCTTGTGGGCGAAGTTGCTTGCTTTCCCCTGTAATTTATTTCAGGAATGGCAGGACGTACAAGACAAATCGATGTGATACCTCAGCATCAGGTGGTCCTCGCAAATATGCAGACGTTCCCAACAACTCGCTGGCTCTGTGCTTGACTGCCGTGATACCCTCCTTGTCACTCTTCGCAGTTGGGGGTGGATAGAGTTCATAGTCGAAGTGGATACTCTTCATTACTGCCTTCTTGATATCGCTGCAGAATGTCTGAGTATTGTTGAAGAGCTTGGTCTCACATTAGTACAGTCACATGTCTTGGACGACTGCTTACCAGTTGGCGCGTGCTATGTTTATGTTCAGGAAAGTAGTCTACATGGCAAAACGTTAGTAAAATGTACAGATCTACGAATTGGGCAGCGTAACATACTGGCTTCCACTTCCCAGCTGTTGGTCTCGTAAAGAGCGATGACCTCGGCAAGTATGTCCCAACATGGGCCTTGAGTCGCCTCCTCCAGTTTGGGGAATCTGTCTACGGCAGCAACATGGAGTCGCATCCGTGCCTTTGCCATATCAAGAAGTTTGCACCACAGCGGGGGATAGAATGTCAAGAGTGTTGGCTTTAATGGAATGGAACCTTTTACATTTTTCGAGTATCTTCCAACACAACTCAGAGGAGGCTTCTGTCGAGTGCCTTCGTTCTCACCCACTTGCTTGGCTTGCTCGACTTGCACTGCTTCTCGCACCTCTCCTTCTTCTCCCTTTTTCCCCTCATCGGGCTCAGGAGCCGGATCCAGATCAAGGCGACGTCTCTTTTCGGAATGGCGGCCCTTAACAGTATTGGTGCCAGTCAGAGATGAAGGGGAGGGAGAGCGACGGCGATGATTGCTTGTGTGGTGCTGTTTGAGAACATCATAGTTGACATTTGCCTGTAATTAAAATAATGTAGTGGTAATAGTCAGTAAAATTGACATCGGGGGAACTGTGGTAACCACACCATTTCACTACCAGTTCGATGTGAACGATTAGCCACGGGGGCTTGCGAGTTTGAACGCGACCTAGGGGGCAAAGGCAGACGTTGTGCTGGTAGACGAACGGCCGAAGCTTGTGATTCTTGAGAGGGGGCTGGCTGATGAGATTTGGAAGGCTGATGAGATTTGGAAGGCTGTCGAGCAGGCCCAGGAATGGGAGCCTGTTGATGAGAGCGAAGGGACTGTATAGCCAATTGTTGAGGTCCAGACAAAGGACGAGTGAGCGTAGCGGACGTCACAGGGGGCTGAATAGTCTTCGGCTGAGGGTCAGAGGACTGAGCGGATTGGGGGTGCTGTTGAGTGTGGGGTTCACCATCAGCATCATCAGCGAAGCCGCTAAAACTGTTATTCACGCCGTCATCAGATGAAGGGAAGTACAACTTCTCCTCCCTCTGAACACCAATGTCAAGGGGTTGCTCATCCGACTCATTGTCAGATGAGGGGAAGCACACCTTTTCCTTGCCTTTTTGAGTGCGAGTATGGAACAGACATTCCTCCTTCTCATGTTTGTCCTCAGCATCGGCATCATCCTTCTCATCATCTTCCTTGTCAACCATTTCGTCGACCTGTTCGTCATCTTTCTCCGCTTCTTTGTCCTCGTCCTCAAAATCAATCTCTGATGGACGAAGCATGCCGTCTTGCATCATATCGTCGTCGCTGCCCTGCTCTACTTCATCCTCTTCACTCAACTTCGACAAGGGACTGGATGGGACGTGATGCTGGGGAGAGGACGGTAGTTGCTGAGATGTGGCCTGGGCGATACTTGGAGCAGGTTTGCACCAACTTGTATCCTTAGACTTTGAACGTTTTTGGTGAAACACGGCTAGACTCTGTGAGCCAATGAAAGTGGGTGCCGGTGGTGAATTGAGCTGAAAACCGAAACGGCTTCCCACAGCTCCTTCGGAGAAAGATGGCACTGAAATTGGTATGCCATGTCGCGTTTTGGAAGACCTGGGCACAGGAGTCGATACCTAGAACGAAAAATGTTTGACTGAGATCGTACTTGAGAAACGAAAGAGCTTACTTCGAAAGCAACCTTGGTATGCTTCTGCTTTCGGCGTGGAGCTGGTGCCATGGGATTGATCGGCTCATCGTCGGAAAGAATGACCTTTCGCTTGGGACACTTGGACGATCCATCAATAACTTGAACAACCTTCTCCAGTTGTTTCAGTTGTCCACCTGTACCGGCGTTGACCCGCGTAGTTCGGCGCCGCTTGGGTTCTATGGAGTCTCCCTGTGCAACAGTAGGCTTCGTCGAACGAGTTTCACTGGAAGCAAGTGATTCTTTCTGCTTGGTGCGAGCTGGGGGGCGTTGCTTCGGGGGCATGGTGAAAACGCCTAGCGAGGAGAAGGACAACCATTGCCAGCAATTTAAATGGTACTACGGCATGGCAGAACATTGTGGCAATTGTACACGTCACTTGTGTCCGCGCTGTGTGGTCACCTGACCTGCTGGGCTCGATCAATCGATCGATTGGCAGCAGATACAGCAGCCTTTTGCTATGGTCCTCCAAGCCCAGATAGTAGTAGTCGTACAAAGTGAACTTGAACATCGATGCCGCCTTTTACTCCTGCTCTCAATCCTCACCGCCCACTTAATGTACCAGTCACGGTGGGCCCCATTCCCGAGCAGTCGGAAAATGAGCCTTGAGTCGCTGGAGGAGGACAAGGGCAGCAAAGGTGACTGATGCATGTAGCTTGGTCCTGTGAAGGGCATATGCTAACTTGACAGTAGAATTATTCGATGAAGACGGGGGATACTCGGGACAGGCAAAGAGGTGAGTGATAAAACGTGTGCATAACTTTGAGGTTTACTCGTGGCCGTGAAAGGGATCTTGCCTGCTCGAAGTGGGCTGTGTCGAGGGGGGCTTGACTGATGGTGCCTGGACGGCAGGGTAAGAAAAGTGGGAATACAGCATGGCGATATCGTTCCACGGTGCGGGTTGACCTTCGTTTTCACCACTGGTGGGGGCAGCAGACCTAAATATCCTCAATCGATCCATCTGAACGGGGGAGGCCACTACACCAGTAGACGGCCAGCAGATAGTTCAAACGCGTTGACCATAGCGCAGGGGAGGCATAACGAGGGGGGAAGGGGTGGTTGGCACGTGAATCAATGGTCAAATTACCTCATTTCGGAGGGTAGTTGTTGACGGCACCACCGCAGCGCAGGGGAGGTCAGCTATTGATGGCAAGGAACGAGCGCAGCATCAGACCGCGATCACGCTGATCAAAACGTCCCTCTCCCTCTCGGACCCCGTCCACATCATCACCGCCGATGAGTGCGAATGGAAACGGCCCAACGGCCGCTTTGGGCACGAGTTTTTCAGCTTAAATGGTAAAGGGTTGGGGAGGTTGACGATGGGGGTGACACAAAGAGGTTGGTCTTGTCTCGCAAAGGACTTGAATCCCGTAGCATAGATCCATGGCGATATAGTCAGGATCAAATGATTTGACCTGGCCTTGAACAGCACAGAGAGGAGAAGACGACAGCGGATCATTTCCACCCCCTAGCATGGTTGCATGAGATATTCTTGAGCGGACTCCAGAGGGAGGGGCCCCTCAGAGATAAGGGCATGCGCAAGAATCGAGGTGGAAAGCAGAGAGGGGAATGGATCCGAGGGCAAGGAGAACTTGAAGGACATTGACATCGCCTGTTTTGACGACGCTGTGGGAACAGGGTGAGACAGAGCTCGTGGAATCGTGGATCAAGGAAAAATACTAACAGTGAGACCATGGGTCTTTCCCCTTGATCCTAAGGACTGTGATGTTTTGCCGGCAGGTTCAGTGGTGTCATCTGACTGCGATTTCTGGTCAGAGTAGGCTGAGTTGGGGATGGGAATCATGGGTGTGTTGAGTGATGTGCAGCTCTTAGTGTTGATGCCATGTCCGTTGGGCATGCACTGTGGCAGGCTGAGCATTTGGCACTTGAAGAGTGTGGGCAACCTCAAGCAGCATTGCCGGCCCGCGGCAATTTGTGACTTTGGCAATACCCAGCAATGCCCAACTGTCGCAAGTGTCTCAAACATTTCCCGACCGCAGAAGGGGTGATATGGCACTGTTCCCAACCTCTTACTGCCTGAAATAACTGGGACACAGTGGTCGTATCGGCTGCTCTTTCAAGTGACGAGGAAGACGATCCCGTTCCATCCCGTCCACCATCTCCACCATTTCAAGCTTTTGCGTTCAATCCTAATCCAGGCTGGGGGTTCCATGATCAGGACGGTGATTTCAATCTACCTGAAGAACATGACGACCAACCCCCCAACCCCGAACTCCCTGCCCCGTTTATGAGGGCAGACTTACAAGGGCGTGTGATGGTTGTTTTCAACAATGCCGCCAAGATTTATGGCATAGGGGATACATTTCTTACTCGGTTCAACATGGATCCATACTCCCATCTCCGACAGGATAATATTTTCTATCCATTTGCTGATCTCACTGATTGGAGGATGGCAAATTACTTGTTGACATCGAAATCCAGCATGAGCGCTCTTGACAAGTTACTCTCACTAGCCGCGGTAAGTTTAAATCCAACTACCCAAATTCATATTAACATGTCCATCCAGGCGAAGAAGATGCCACTATCTTTTTGGACAGCAAAAGAATTGCGTTCTCGGGCAGAAATCCTTCTGTCAGGTCCACGTTGGAATTCCCGAATTGTGCCAACAACACATCCTATGAAGGAACATGTCGTTCTGTATTTTCGCGATGCTCTCAACTGCATTGAGCTACTTTTCAACCACCCATTCTTTGCAGATAAAATGGACTACACACCATTTCGTCTATTCACAATGGCCGAGCAGATTGTGAGGGTTTTTACCAAATGGATGAGCAGCGAGAGCGCCTGGGAGATGCAGGTAAGTATCCGCGCTTTTCTGCAGAACGCTCACTCATTGACATTCACAGTCACAGATTCCTGCAGGCGCTACACTATGTGGTGTCATTCTTTCATCAGACAAAACAAATATCTCGAATGTTTGCGGCGGTAGGGTTGCGCACCCACTGCTGATTAGCCTTGCCAATATAAAAATGAGTGTGAGGAACAAGGGGTCCTCACATGCATTCCTTCTACTCGCTTTGATGCCAATTGCGCAATTCACCCACCTCGAATCAAGAATGCACAGTGTCCTTGATGCTCGCCTCTTTCATCAATGTCTCGACATCGTCCTGCGGCCTCTCAAGGAGGCTGCACACATTGGAAAAATGATGTCCGATCCCGCCGGAAACTTACTCTACTGCTTCACCCCGTTGGTGTCATATATTGTCGACACGCCGGAGGTGTGCATGTTAGCATGTGTACATGGCAAAACATCGCCTGTCACAATGGCGATATACAAAGACTTTGGCGACCCACAATGTCATCCCCCCCGTACTTCAGCAATCACCCTTTCCCAACTGTCCTCCATTCAATGCAATCCTAGCGACGTCGATCGATATTTCGCTGCGTGTGAGGTGTTTCGACTTAGTGGGGTATCACACCCATTCTGGAGGAACTGGCCACTTGCGCAGCCTTCCCGATTCCTCACCCCTGAAGGCTTACATCACTGGTACGGAGAGTTCTGGGACCATGACGTTCGCTGGTGTATCGAGGCCCTTGGTTCTGCTGAGATCAACTTCCGGTTCTCAATCCTCCCACACATAACTGGTCTTCGTCGCTTTTCCAAGGGAATCACGACATTGAAGCAAGTCGGAGGGCGAACAAAACAGGAAGTTCAACGATATATTGTTGTTGTAATCGCCGGCGCCGCAGATCCTGATGTAGTCATTGTGATTCGTGCACTTATGGAGTTCCGATATCTCGCTCAGGCTCCCGCCATCACCTCTGTTACACGCGACCGAATCCATGCCACATTACAAGCATTTCATGACCACAAGGCTGCAATCATCGAGGGGGGTCTCCGCCGGGGCCAGCAGAGTAAAGCTGTCCTCGAGCATCGGCAGATTCTGAAACTTGAGCTACTACAAAGTGTCTCCCCAAGTATCGAACAAGTTGGATCGTTGTTACAGTGGTCAGCGGATACGACAGAGCATGCCCACATTCAAGTCGTCAAAGACCCTGCCTCAATGACGAATAATCAGAACTATGATGTGCAAATCTGTTGGTGCCTCGATCGGTATGAGAAGTGTCGACTGTTTGACACCACAATTGCCCTACGTACTGCATACGAGCCAGTTGACTCGCAGGAAGGGGAGCTGGACAACGACGATATAGAAGACGATGAGAGGGCCGATGAAGAAGAAGGGAATGTCTTGGAGGACATTTGGGCCCCAAAATGCCAACAGGCAGAACTTTTCAAGATTGCCGCTAGGCTTTCTGCAGCTCCTGCCAACTCTGTCCCCAGGCCGCTCCATACATTTGTTGCCGGATCTACAGCAATTCGTCTCAATTACAAGCCATCGTTACGTCGTGTCCCTATTGACACTGTCGCTGAAATGTTCAAGCTACCGGACCTTCGTGTGGCACTGGGAGATTACGTGAATCGTGAGGGTAACATCACCCAAAGCTTCCATACATTTGGCCATCAGAGACAATCTCCACCGGACGTACAGCTGCCATTCAAAGAACTCAACGTATGGTACAAGGTCTGTCTGCAACAGAAAGATTATTACAATCCGTCCATCACAGCTCGCACATTCACTGTTCACGCCCAACCTCCTGATGATTCAGCGTCACTGAAATATGGCCGGTATGATGCAGCGATCATAAATACCAACGAGCAACGGAAATGGCCTTCCAGCGGTTTGCAGGGTATGTCCTTTCTCTATTGTATTGGTTGTAAAAGTTTCAAGTCGATCTCTACAGGACACAATGTCGTCATTGTCCGTCTGATTATGTGTCCTACTTCATACCAAAGATCCACCAATCCATTCTCCGGCCGTCCCTTGATGTACTCGCAGCGCTTAAACATCATTGCCCAAGGGAACAATTTAGTTGAGCGTACCACAGGTTTACATGTGCTCAAGAAGGCTGAACGCACATCAGGTTGTCCACTCGCGGACGTTTTTCCATTGGATCAGATCAGATCGTACACTCACATTGTCCCTCGTTTTGGTCGCGAAGTAGACAATCGGTTCACCTCTAGTAATTGCATTGAGCATTCCCATTCCTTTTTTCTGAACAAGTATTTCGATAAGGATTTCTATTATGCCCTTAGTACTGACTAGTAGTAGCCTGAGTGTCAGAGTGGAGGATCGTACATAGTAATATATACACTGTTTCTCGTAGTTGCTCCCAGGAATCTTACTGGCATATGGTCATCTCTGCTCAGATTGAACAACTTGCCGTGGTAACACTTTTGCTGAGACCACTGAAATGCACTATTCGACTAGTACATTCACCATACTTAAAGGTGCTTACTACTACTAGTAAGTGAAATGCCTCTGCACTCCAAAAACTGTTTCTTCTGACCTTAATACCTATATCAAGGATTCCCCGCAGCATGAATACCTCCCAGTCGTCAACGCAGTGCCAGTGGATGCAATCACTTGGGTCATGCGCAAAGGGACCAACTGGGCTCTCAGATGGCTTTCAGAGCCACGCTGGACGCTCAGCCTGAGCATGACAACCCACACCCAACAGATGCATCAAAACCAATAGGGTTTCAAAACGGAAGAGCTCGAATCCCAGATTTGGGATGCCGTGCAGGATGATGCCTTTACATACCTCGCTACCGCCCTCATTCAGTTCCACAAACGCACCCATACCTCACCCATAAGTTCCTTCACGCAGTTTGTCCAGGTCGTCCCTGAACAACAGCAAAAGGAACCTCTCGCCAAGGAATTCCAGCTTCTGGTACTCAACACGTGCAATGTACTTGTCAGGTCTCTGCTCACCTATGCCAGCTCCGAGCTGCACAAGATCAAGCAGAGGCAAGAAGACCTGCTCACGAGCATTCGGACGGATCGGTCAAGGATGTTTAGGTCCATTGCCCCTGCCAGCAGTGAAATTGAAGGTCAACCCGCACCGCAGAACGATATCGCCATGCTGTATTCTCTCATCGGCTACGCTTCGCTTCCCCCTGAACGTGCGCTACAATTTTTGGGTGCAACACCCACTGGTGAGACGCGCAGTTTGTTGTACATGGAACTCACGGAAATGTCCGCAGGCAAACTCCCATCCTTCTCGCAATGTGCTGTGTGGTCTGCCCAAGTCCGGGATGTGGATATGACCATGGCATTGTACGATATGCTCTCAGGTCTCGCAAAGGGTCAACAATGTAGCGAGCTTGCGTACAATTTCCTCGCTCGTGGTGGCGGGGAAGCGATACCAGGCAGTAGCCTACCCAGTTCCACTGGTTCATACAATGCCAGCCCTTCAATATCATGGTCTACGATCTTTGCCCTTCTCGAGTCCTGGACCTCCCCTGCTCCAAGTCCCTGCACGAACCAGCCCCCTTCCCTCGCTGCGTCATTTGGCGGATTCGGCTCTCTTGCCACCTCTCAACCTCATCCGCCTGCTCAACAACCCCCTCAACATATCCCCATTGGACCAAAGGATGTACTTCTCGCTCAATCCTTCCTCCGCCTTCTCTCCACCGTGGCAACGAGCTCCGTCGCCGTGCATCTTGCCATCTCTTCCAACACCCAATTTCGCACTATCCCAACTCTGGTATCGCTCGTTCCTCTGGGTATACCTCTTGAACTCAAAGGGGCCGTCTTTGATGCGCTCGCTGCCTTTTGCGAGCCTGGAGCGGGTGTTGCGGGTGTAGATATTTGCAAGAGTGTATGGACACTGATGGAGAGAGTCAAGGTGATCAACGTGCGTGCGCCCATATCCGGCCGGGCGGTTGGCGAGGTGCCGTTCTACCACCCGTAAAAGGCGTCGAACTGGAATTAGACGAAGTGGAGGCGGTATACAAGTTATACCCCGCTACCATTCCACTTTTGAACCTGCTGGCTACGCTGTTGCATATGCCAAAGAGACTTTCCCCACAAAGTCTGTTGGCAGATATGGAGCCGCTCAATACGATTCCCGAGTCTCTGGGCCAGCCTTACCGCCTACCTGGAATTGGTCCCTACGTCAGCTTCATGGTGGATAACGTGTTTGCAGGACTGCCATGCTGAGAATACGCACGACACTCCTGGTTTTGAAGTGCTGACTCGCCTGCTCGCGAATTCCTCTCTCCAATCCACTATCCTTTCCTACATCGTCGACGGTATCGAAGGCTTTGAGCACAAGCTCCCCTCTGAAGAGCCTTACTTCTTACTCACAATCATTCGCGTCCTCCACATCATTCACCGAGTGCTTGAGATTCAGGACGTCTTCCTCAATGTATTGGTTCCCATCCTTTCCGAGTTTGACAGCGCGCCATTCGTGGGGACCGTCCACTCGAGGTCGTTTTACACATGGTTCGACCAAGCGCTGACGTATGGCCCGGGGACTAAGTATATTCCTGCGATCACGACGTATGTCATATATCCAGCATATCCAGAGCTTGTTCTCCTTGCTGTCAGGATCATCTCCCAGCTCTCTTGTTTGACGTCCATCACAAGCCTGCTCACACTCATTGAACGTAGTCCCAATTCCGAGCGCATCCTCAGCGGTTTCAGGCAGCTACTGAATGTTGATTCATTGGATGATGTTGATATGGCTGAAACAGCCGCAGAGCATAGTACCGGTGCTGGTGCTGCAGACAGAGAAACCCAAGAGCCGCTGGATCAAGCTATCAGAATCGCGATCCTCGACCTCCTCATCCATAACACGGAACGTGAAACAACGTACCCCAATTTCGGCCATTTCCTCTTGTTCGGCGGTGCAAAGAGCGAGCACCAGATTCAAGACCCACATGTGATCAGTGCATGCCGGACGTGCACGCATGTCATCCTCGATCTTGTCAATGTTGGCATACCGCGGATGAGAACCAAGGGCAAGGATGCAGAACGACAGCGCAAGGCGGCGATGCATGCAGAACCACTTTTCAATGTCCTCCCAGCGCTGAGCGTGCGGTGTTACCATATCATCTACCAGCTCTGCGTGCACCCTCGTACATCGGATGCGACCATGCGATATCTGCACACGAGGGAAGACTTTTTTGCGGGTCATCTCACAGTAATCCCGTCAAAGGTTCCGGAGGTGTCCCAGGAGCCATTCATCGAGGTCATGTAGTACCATGACGGATCACGCGCCATGCTGACAAAACATGTTGATGCTTCGGGCATTCATTGACTTGCAATCGATCACGCAGGAAGAGCGCAGCACTGCCAGGGATCTGAGGTATCCTACTCAGGACACGGTATAGTGCTGATGAGACGCACACATTATCACAATAGACATAATCTAGCACGTGCAATTCAACGAATCTCTACTCTGAATTGGTGCTGCAAGGTCAATGTGACGACAAGAGATTCTCACTGTACAGTGGATTGTGAAAAGTTACTTGCCGTCGTCAGTACACAATTTATCAATGCTGCGACAGCGGAGAACGTTACAAGGCTATTGCGCAATGGTAATAAGTATATTTGAACGATGTAATCAGTAGGAGATTTCTCGGCAAATAGTCATTATGAAATCGCACATGTGGTTTACGCCACGGTGTGCATCCTCACTTTTTCTTCCATCACGCTCCCATTCAATCCATGTCGGCTTCTCCCATCAAAGCTTCAAGTCAAGATATCAAGTTTGACGAGGTTGGTGAATCAGAGTCATCCAGACCAGTGCAGACTTGTAACACCCCGAGCTGCTCAGGATCTGTTGAACCTACTACTACTAGCACTACTACCAAGGCGCCACCCTCGACAAAGTCAAATTCGAGCACCATTCCTGACGCAACACAAGATGTTGCTGCCAGTGACCTATCTTTGTCTTCTTCGGTTGTTAGATCTGTAATGGTCCCGCTGCCATCTTCGTCTTTTTGCCAGCCTCCGAGTCATGCCCGTGGCACCCGCCAAGATGGCAGACAACCACCATTGACGGGAACACCATCTGCTGTTGGAGCGATTCGTGTGCGGAATTCTGGCACATACATGGCAACTCCTCTTCGAAACGTCTATCTGGGATCAACTCCCGGAAGTGTTTTCAGCTCGGTCAGTCGTCCGCAAAGTTTATTAGCAAAAAGGCACATTGTGAGTACAGTTTGTATAAACTAATATTCATGATGGCGATTCTAACCTCCAGCTCACGAAGCTTGATTCCGATTGCTTGAATTCTGACACTTCGGATGCTGAGCATGAAGAATTCGAGCGAGAAGAAGCA
The DNA here is from genome assembly GCA_038093535.1 of Boletus reticulatus. Lineage (NCBI taxonomy): Eukaryota > Fungi > Basidiomycota > Agaricomycetes > Boletales > Boletaceae > Boletus > Boletus reticulatus. Next base: position 27,836 of record JBBPSJ010000200.1, read on the forward strand.
TACTTGCTTCTCGAGGTTGCACGGACTCAAACCAATGTCCGGCAACTTGAGCAACATCTAGCTGGAGCAAAGATGGAGGAGCATACCGCGACTGGAAATTTGTACAAACGTCGGGCCCAGGAGACCGACAGAAGACTAGAAGTGGCCGAAACGAAGCTCGGATCCGTTCGGAATTCGATTTGGATGGGTGGGGGAACACTATGCGATTTTTCTAGCCAAAAGCGCCTTCGCACCTCACACGACATGGTACGTGCCACACTGGGGTAATAGAATCTATCGACTGATGAGCTGCTAGATTCTTTAGCTTGCCATGACGAACTGGCTTCTAGTCAGTCCTTACGTTGTACATACTCCACATGATTTTTTCTCAACAATAGCCCCTATCTTGTATAACCCATACTCTCCATAACCCATACCTCTTGGGCCTATCCCGAAGGGCATGGGTTATAAGGGAGTCGACTGTACTACGTTCCTTGAGTTGCTGTGGACATGCTGTCTGCATTGTGGTGATTGGGTGATTGTATTGCCATGATACTGTGCGCCTGTGACGTGCCTGTACCTGGAGCCATGGAAACGAGATTGCTGTAAGATGCTGTAAGATGCTGTAATATTGCTGTAATGACTGACAGGACTGTTCAAATATGACTGATTTGCTGATGCAGGCATGAGTGTAGCCGATCTTTGAGTATTTCCTATATAAAGTTGGATGAGCACAAGGGTCGGCAAACAGACCCACCTCACCTTGAATTGCTCCGAATGAATAAAAGCAGAATGTTCATCTTTCTGCCTTGTATGCTCGATGGCCAGCAACTTTCCATAGACCCTGATCATCATTTGGGGCAAGGCGAGCTGAAAGCCAAGTCAAATGTTAATGCAGAATGGCAGGTAATGTCCAACTCACTTCCACGAACAGCTCGAGGGTGTCATCCTCAAGCTGATATTTGCGACAAGTATCCAGAGCATGGTTCTTCTGCTTCTTTAACGTTTGCTGGTGTGCGACGTCCTCCATCGAGTTTGAACACTGTCGTTGGCCATCACCCTGGTTTGGGGGGAAACGTCCGAGTTGGTCTGAAAGGGGAGTCAGTGAGGGAGAACGAAGTCGCAAAGGAGGACGAGAAGGGGAACAAGATGGGGATCTGCCTCTACCGCCTTGTGGCCTTTTATTGGGACCAGTTGGTCTAGAGCCACCCTGCAGTCGAAAAGGTGTGAGCAGACTCATATTGGGCAATGAGGATGAAGAATTTATGACCGTAGACTTCGGGTTTTTATATCAGGACATTGGATGTAGAGGAACTGAGCCATGGAACCATATTATGTAAGACAACACAGCACATCTATTACCAAGTGAATTCTATGTCCCTGTATGATGAAAAAAATGGTGATGCAATGACAGCGAGGGGCCAGCATGTGGTGGTACCGGGAGAACACGAGGATCCTGGCAATAAAACACACTGGGATCCTGATGACTCGTGTGTTGGATTGGGTAATGATGAGTTGGGGCATGCATGCCGTGGCTAAATGAACTGGGTGGCCAAAAGACGTGTTGATTGCCAGCGTGATGGGATGAGGTTCCCGGGCCCATAAAAGCCTGGTCTGGAGGTATCATCACAGGGTAGTTTGGGTTTCCAAGATTGCGGGATGGGCTACAATGAGTCTGTCTGTCGCAAGGGGGCCGAGAGTCTACTGCCAACATGGTTGATTGCACAGGGACAGCATTTACTTTTGCCTTTCCTTTTGCCTTGCCCTTTTGGCATGTTTTACTCTGCCGGTCAAAGGGAGGGGGATCAGCCTCGTTGGCAGGATTAGGTATCACATCTTCCCCATCAGCGCCTTTCTTCAACTGAAGGGTCTTGGCCACGTGCGACTGCATCAATGCATGGTCAAGCACAAGAGATGCCTGAATCTGATGTCGGATCTGTATGGGGATGGCAGAGATGATCCACTTATGGTTGTGAAGCGAGTGGGTGTTGAGAATGAAGACGTTGATTGGTGCATGATCCACAAGGAGGCGGGTATGTGACATGAGTAAATGTTCTTGCCATTCGAGCACAGTTCTTGTTGAATTGCACTGGGATGTCATGCAATCATGCTGGACGCTGACAGCACAGATCACATCCTAGCATCGGTTGGTCAGTCACTGGCATGTGCTAATCTGTGATTCCAACAGGGCTTACGGAAGGTGGGACGACTACCATGTGTTCTGGCATAGGATACTTGACGCACGGCATGTGGAGTCGGCAGTGTAGCTCTGGAAGGAATTCCATGATGCTAACAACAACATGGGTAGTGATAGTTTGCTCAAATGGAATGAGGATTTCTGTAATTTTTCCAATCCAATAATATTCGTCGTGCTTGATGACGATGTGTTTTTGGACCACAGCACAATCACTGTTCTTTGCTGTGATTGAAACAGCTTTCTGAAACCGAGTACAAGTGGGCACTGTTGTGCCATGTAAGCACCGCGCAGCCTGACTCTCCTCCCAACTGACAGGGTTTAGGACCTTAGGTGAGTCATCATCTCTCACATATGTTGATAACTTGACCATGCCTCAAACGAGTGTGAGCTAAGGTCTTTCACACAACATGGGTCACGACATACCCATTTGAAATGATTCCGGCTCTGGAAATCTGAGAAAACGACATTGATGGGGGTGGTCATTGAAGTAATGAAGAATGACTGGTCCTGCATTAACCCATTTACGGGATACAGGGTCATGCCAACAGCCACCAGTAACGATGTGTTTCATTGCCTCCTGTGCTGCAAATACTTGGCATGCATCGCGACTTGGTGCTTGGTGGTTGCTATGAATCAAGGCGAGGCGGAACACATGGTTAAAGGACTCATAGCGCTCAGTCGCGTAAAGGATAGCGGGACCAAACTGCTTGATGAACATTGGGAGATAAAGCAAAAAGTGGAACTTTGGCTTTGACAATAGGATGCTTGCTGCACATTTCGCACTGATACTGAGAAAGTCCTCGATTGCACATGATAGTGCGGCCTGACAAGTTGATATTAGTTTCATACAGTCAACAGGAAAGTAGGAGTTATGAACAAGATACGACTCGAGATCGTCAATCGACATATGCCAAAGTAGGACGATGAGCCGCTGTCAAGTCCAGCGGAGATCTGAGACGGAGATGTGGGGTAGGGTCAGAGGTTCGACGCGAATGTCGACGGAGAGTTCGGAGACAGAGGCGGAGACAGAGGGGGTGAGGACATTGGTGCAGGACGTATGTGTCGCGCCCTTATCAAGTCCCGTGTCCTCGTATTTCAGAGGGGATAGAGGTAGAGAATAGAGGATGGAGGTTGAGAGAGATCAGACTCAAGAGGGAGGAAACTTCGTTGATATTCGTAATGAAGCAAAGTACAGAAAGTACAAGAGTTTATATACTAGTGGTCCGGTGTAACTCTGGACCGGAAGAATGGAGGGAGTACACTACATGAAGGCGATGTACATAGGATGAGTAAGTTTATGAGTAATGCAGAACACGGAAGACAGAGTAATGCAAATGCCGGAAAGGCGATACAAACTATAATGTAAGTTAACGAGAATTAGACTAGAACAAAAGGAGGTAATAAACGGAAGCAAAATCCGGAGTGTAACTCCATGGAAGTCCGGTGTGTCTGGCGTGAGGTCTATCTGGAGTTGGCCAGAGTTAGACTTGGCGAAATTCAGGGATATGACAGCCGCCCAATCATCACCCAAGCATTGAGAACTGACTGGGGGACAAGATCATAAACCAAAAATGCCATGAGCTGTGCAAGGCTCTTGAAATGTTTTCCAACAAGGCCCCCTTTGTACCTCACAATATAATCAGCGGCAAATGATGGCGAGTTGAGGCCATGTTTTTCAATCGATTCAAGCTGCATCCGGAATGTGTTGAGTAGATTAGCCTTGTTGAGTATGTATGCTGTCTGGCCCCAAAAGTATTTCACGACCCCAAGGAGGATGGTGTGAAGAATCTCCATCGGGGTGTCTTTGTGGATGTTGAGCCCTTGCATACCAAGCAGCGGGTTGATGCAATCATCAACTGATCGACCGCCAAGTAATCTTTCGAATTCTTCCTTCAGCTCAGCGGTGACTTGAGCCTCTGGTATTGCGGGCTTTCCTGCCATTCTCTTTCGCAAGGTTTTCCCAAGCGTGAGCATGCGATTGACGATCACGGTGCAGGTAGTATTGCGAACACCTGTTTGGCTAACGACCTTGTTCACTTTGTCCGTTCCACCGGAGAGCTTGGACAGTTCGATTTGCCGTTTGATCTGAGTACGAGTATCTTTGGGCGAACGTAATTCTCCACACTGCAAAAAAGAATGTTAGCTTCGTTCAGTGTAGAATGACATCACATACCCAAAAAATATCATTGTAGCCCTTGTCTGTTTTCTTCTCCGCAGTAGTACCACTGACGTTGCAGGTGCGACAGAAGTAATTACATCTGAGTCCGCCATGACTGCACTCCTCGGCTTCCATTGGGTTGTCACTCGCAACAATCATGAGATACGGATCGAGCATAACCTCTTCTTGATCCTTGACATCAAATGTAAAAACACCACTCTCTGCTGCTTTCCTTGTAACTATTGTGAGTGAGTGAACCTCGTGTGAACCAAATCCAACCTACTTGATAGACTCCTTTAATCCTTGCATGAGTTCCATTGGAGATGCATGTGGTGATCCCAAAATGAAACGAATGGTTAATTCCCATTCCAGCATCTCTTGTGGCAGCAAAGCATTCAACAGATAGACCATGTGATGCTTATTCCACTGTTTCGAAATGTTGGCCAAGACATTGTCCATGAATACGATGAGGGGAACGGTGTAAACCATTTGTCCGCCAGACTTCTCTCATAATGGGTTTGGCATGAGATAAGAGAATGCAGTGGACGATGCTGTTCATGGATTAAAGGATCAGATACACATGCATGTTTAGAGTAAATTACTGACGAGTGAATTTAATGTTGGAAGGTCCATCCCGGCGCTGGAGTTCAACAAATGTATTGAGGAAGGTCGCGACTGGAACAACGACCATCTCCGGATCGACTGCAAATCCTTCCTGTGGCAATGAAATGAGATGCTTGAGTGAGAAGATCAAATGGGAACGAACCTCAGTCTTCAAAACTTGATGCCCAAGTGCAAGCAGCACCGGCTCTTCGGCTTCTTGCATTCGTGCTTGAAAATATTTTTTGGGAATAAAATAGTGACCCATTGATTGTTGTAGAGGTTCGTTTACGAAATAGATGGAGCGATCAATGTGGATGCATGGGGGTGCAAGATCCTCTGGAAGGTCTTCTAGCATTTTCGTTTCGTGGTGAAGCTGCAACATGTGACCTTGGCCATCCTCGGGATACTCTCGCATTGTGAACCGAGTAAGTGGGTTCGCAAAATCCTACACAACAGAGGTGAATTGTGAAGATGGCACATTAGATCAAAATGCTTACTTACCATGGCAATCACCTTCGAGATGGCATTCAGGTAGAATACACAACCCGATGGCGTCGTAACTTTCTCGGTCGGGCTGCCAAGGAGCTCCATTAATTGTTCCTGTGTCTTATTCATGGTGTACAAGGAGGGCACTTCGGGAGCTCCGATCTCCTTCGCCCACTGTAGGATGGCACTTTTCTGTGCTTGAGAGAACTGTAGGCGGGGCGAACTGAAGAGATGATGAGTCAAGACTTCCTGTAGTACGTGTGTCAATAGAATGTAGCGATAAAACCGCCTATACGTACAGGCATTGTCTTCCAAGGATAAAGCGGTTCCTCGGGTGAAATATGGCCCTTTGTCTTTGATCTAGTGTGACGTAATGTAGCATGATTGGAAGCCCTGTCAGCAATGGCTGCATGCTGCTTAATGAGGGTATAGAGTATAGAATAACAGATCATGTACTGTCGAAATCAATGCCGTAGTCCACAAAGGCTGCCTCGATACCTATGGGGTCTTCTCCAGTGTCTTCGGTGCCGAGTTCATCTTCGAGAGGTGGCAGAACCACAGAGAAGAGTGATTCACCTCTCTCAGATCTTCGTTGCATCTCTTCGAAGTAGTCATCCAGATGTATGACACGTTCAGCCTGGAACTCCTCCCAAAGATGACTGAGCAGTACTCCGACTTCTGCTGGGTTTCTGTTGGCAGTGGTGGATGGCGGCAGTAGAGTAGCATCTGCTGAGGTTCTGTTGGCGGCGGTGGATGGCAGCAGTAGAGTGGCATCTGCTGGGCTTCTGTTAGTGGCGGTGGGTGGTGACGATAGAGTCATACCCAGCTGCATCTGCAGCTCATATTCCATCTCGAACGATGCGGTAGTATCCTCGGATTCAACCCTAGCCAGCAGAGGACCGGTTCTGTGCTTCTGACATTTTTCCTGGTCTCGCAGATGCTTCATATGCTTGTTTGAGTTTGCATGCCCTGGAGCATGACAGCTATGCATGGGTTTCCGACTGCTGTGACTGGGTGGACAGACCATGCATATGACATGGTTGCGGTCAACATTCGTGAACACTATCAAACCAGTCAGGTTTGGCAAGGACTTTTAAAAAAAAATCCATACCATCGGGATCGAGAGGAGTGGGTTTTGAGGACCTTGCCATATGATGTCTGAAGTTGCTGTAATCTGGTGTTGGGCGGAGCACTCAGACTCGTTTATTCCCACCCATTCTCTCCCGAGTCTCTGTGCACGTCTCTGTCAGTCCATCGTTGGGTCTTAGGTTCACAAGTCCCTCAGAACATTCAACTATGAGAACTCACGAAGGTGATGGACGCCAAGTCGCCATTTGGAAGGCAAGTGCAGATCGGATCATTGCCATCAGGAAAACAGCAAGCAGTTAGGGCGAGCTGTTGATATTTCTGCGAGATCTAATGTTGATCGTATTCCAGGCAGTGCGTCGATGCCCACCTCAGCGACATCGGTGTCAACATGAGCAGCATGAGTTGGCATTTTCAGGGGTTTCCCAAAGAGGTCAGACGGCCTGTGACTGAGCCATCAAATGCAGCTTATTAAGCGCAACAACGAAGCTTGTGAGAGGGCCTTGTACAGTCGTCCTCGATGCTGACAGTGCTCCTGCCTAGGACCCAATACCGCTTTGTACTGTTTTTCTCAACACTGATGGTGCTTCTGACAACCATGACAACCTTGCCAAGACACACACACACCTTTTCACCTGGTTGAACAAACACATCAACCAATGTCTTTGCCATGACGACTTCAACACCTTTATCAGTCTCTTTGATCTGCCCGGTCCTCAAAATATGTCCAGCCGCCCCAACTCCCTTGGTCAGTTCTGCATCAACTTCGCCAATGAGCGTTTACAGAACTTTATACAGAAACAGATCTTCGAGTCGCATGTTAACGAGCACAAGACGGAGGGTATCTCTCACTTCGTTCCTTTGGTGCCCTACTTTGACAACGCCAAATGCGTTCACCTCCTTCAAGACAAGCCTGGGGGCCTCATCCACATTGTGGATGACCAGGCTCACCTGTCACACAAGAAAACCGGCCTCACAATGGTGGAGGCTTTCGGCAAGCACTGGGGTAATCATTCATCTTTCAAAGTTGGGCCAGTTGATCAATCGGGCTCCTCTACATTCACCGCCAACCACTTTCAATGATCCGGTGTCGTATTCCTCTGAGGACTTCCTCGAGCATAACCTCGATTCCCTAAACTCTGACTTCGTCTCCCTTCTCCGCAGTTCTCTCGCTGGTGCGTCGGACAGTGCAGAAGGTGTAGGCTCTGCCAATCCCTTTGTTAAGGGGTTGTTCTCGGCCAAAGCCATCACCACCTAAGCACACCCCAAGAACGAGGACACCATCGTTTCCGCTCAGCAGCCCGTCAAGCCAATCCGTACCCCGTTGACACATCATTAGGGCACAATCAAGCGGATGGCAACGCTCCGTGAAGATACTGCTGTTGAAGAACAGGAACAGGAGGATGACAACACCCCACATTCCTCCTCTGGTCTGACGCCATGTGTAGCTGGCGAATTCAGAGCCGCTCTGAGTACCTTGTTTGAGACGTTATCGGAAATGCAGTCCTGGTTTGTCTTTTGCGCAAATCCCAATGACTCGCAGCTACCAAATCAATCGGAGGGACGGAGCGTAAACGGCCAGATCCAGAGCCTTGGTTTGACCGAGGTATTGAAGAGGAATGTAAATGTCTTTGAGGTCGGGTTGACTTTGGATGAGTTTTGCACATGGTATGGGGAACCAATGGCGAAGATGGGCATGATGGATGGCTCTGTGAAGAAGAAGGTCAAGCAGACCAGAAATGTTTCTGGTTTGCAAGAAACTGATATAGTTCTCGGTCAATCCAAGGTAAATCTCGAGTGCCTGGTTGTCGCACTGTTCAAGAATTCTCATTGTTTTGCTCTTAACCTAGGTCTTCTTGTCTCAAGCTGCATTCCATTCTGTCAAAGACAGTCTCCATTCTCTTGATGTGGAGGAGCAGAAACGAAACCACCTCTGCGATGCCAAGTCAGAAGCTGGCATTGATGTTCGCTCGATAGGCGACCCATATGCTCCCTATGCATCCCCAGGACTTCCCCCAGATGACTACATGCCAAGTTTTTTGTTACACAGAAGGAGAGGTATCGCTGTGTCGTATGATAGATTCACTCGCCCAGCTCAAGTACAACGACAAGCGTAAACTCGTCTGTGATGGTAACATTGTTGGTTCCAGGACATCTTGTTGGATCACGAATGCTATCGTACATGTGTCTGGAGTACGAGAAAGTGTTTGCACACGTAGGTAGAGTACTGTACATGCGATCTTGGATGACATACCATAGGATAGTACATTGATCTTGAATGAATTGGTGATGACACAACGGTGCCCACAGCCAGCAACACCACCTCCATTGTACATGGAAATAGTGATAACACAAGTCGGTACACCTTTTACCCATCAACAATATGACGGACACAATCCGGAAGATCTGCTTTTCACTGACCGCCTCGTGAGTACTTGCGCTCTTTTTTTCAGAGTCAGTGGCTATAACTTGAACATGCCCTCCCATAACTTTCCAGCTGATCTCTTCAAGAACAAGACAATCCTGGAAGTACCACTCAAACATCAAGAGATATACTGCTTTACTTACAACCCAGAGTTTCCAGGCCCTCTGGTAAGTTAGTATTCCCTTGTTGTGGATCTTATAATATACTCTATGTATAGACTATCGAAGTGCGGCCATCGCCCACTTTTACCAATCAATCAAACAAGGTGAAGGCCCTTGAAATGCCGTCTGCACGCCTCGATTCATGTATGTTTCGGTCCTACAATTCCTCGGGCTTGTTCCTCATTGTCTTCAGACATTGTAGATTCAAGTGAGACCGAACCTGAGAGCGACTCAGATATTTTAGCAACTATCCGTGCTATCAAACAGGTAAGGATTGCCTATTCACACTAGACACCATCTGATCCATCATCTTGCCTTTTTGCAGCGCAATATTGCAGTGCCGGACACCCCCAAATCTTCCGATGGGCTCAAGCAAGCCAAGCTCCCCTTTTCCCCTCTCATTTCACCCATCTGCAAATTGTCGTAAAATACATGTATTTTGTTGACCAATCCGTATTGAGCTTTATTGTTTGAGAAATCTATCTGAGTCACATCATATTACTCGTTGAGTCACGTGACACAACTAACTGTCATCAACACACGTTAACCTTCTTCATAACACCCAACCCTTCATCCCTTGCCGCAATGTCTTCCACCTTCAATGTGAAGGTCACCGTCCAACCAAATGGTGTCAGACTAAGCGAGGTACATTTTTCCATTCACTTCCCCAACAATATCCCTGTTGAAGTCGAGGACCTGCCTGAGTATATTGTGAGTTGATATGATATCAGTATTGGGCTGAGATATGATTTGGCTGACACACCCTTGTAGCCCATTCAAATTTCCATCCAGACCCCAGGAAAATGGGCAGGATTATTGCCCATTGTGCGTCCCGCTCCTCAAGATAGCTGTACGACGAAGGAGCTCCTACTCCCTGTGAGCCCTGTCCCATCCTAGTTTCTGTTCATGAGCTCATTCTTAATAGTCGATGTTTTGTTTTCTCCCCCTTCATGAAGATTTTGATCCCACTAATGTGGACGATTGGAAATGGCTGGCAACGGATATCCAAAAGTACCTGTCAGAAAACTGCCGCCTTTGCTCCGACTTTCAAGCCTGCTACCTCTTCGCACGTGAGTTGTTCTGGATGGCATTTGTTGCCGCATATCCCACCTTCCCCCATGGTGCCTGGCCGTTCTGGGACTCACAGATCGCAATGGAAGGGGACTTTGTCTCGTGGTGGGTGGTGAATCGTCCCGACGAGCTGTGTCATGAAAAGGACGATGTCATTAGGAGGAAGATCTGGCAGGAATTTTCAATGGCTGTCTGTTACGGTCTACGAAGGGGGTACACTTTTTCCTTCCTTGTCCTCGTCTTCCGCTTCTCTACAGACTCGTCCTTTCATCGTACGCGATTGTATTCGTAGTGGAGTCGTCCTCCACAACTACCAGATACGCTCTCTCGATCTCTTTCTCCCTTGACTCACACGGCGCCCCGCCCATACCATATTAGGACATCCGTTCCGTCTCCGCCACTGTCACCTTATTCAGACTTCGTAAGGCAGTGGCATAACTTTCTCTTTTATATTCGTAGATCGTTATCTCGTGCTGCGCACTCATAGCCTCTTGCTGCGGATAGCTGCGCATTCAACTGCGCTTTACTGCGGATGCTGCGCATCCCCTTTATATCCTTCATCTAGATTAGGGGCCTACCGTATAAATACTCGTCGTCTCTCCCTGTATTTTCCCTAAGCTAGTTCTACGCAATATCAGCGTTGATCTTGCCTCACTTCCTCTGAGTTCCAGTGAGTCTTCGGATACCTGGAATAGGAGAGACCCGCTTAGGCTTCGCATCGTCTCGAAGCTCGGCACTCGTCCTTGAGTTGAACTCCTCGCTACCTCGCTTATTCTTCGACCCGTATCGCAGCACGCTACGACAAGTCTACGCTGTGCGTTACAAAAGAACTAGCTTTTCCCCTTGTCCCTACTTTCACGTAGAGGACATTCCCCCACTCCGACATTTCCCGAATCGGCAGATTCAGAGCGCCTTCAGACTCCCCGCCACCCTCTCCACCCACCGTGTCTTCCCCCCGACTCCCCCGTATCCACCTTCTTCCTGACGGACATCCGTTTCACATTGTCCTACCTGACCGATACTCCCCTCCGGATCGTATCGCCCACTACGGACAAGTCCAAAGGCAATTAGCGGAACTCAACAGGAGCCAAGGAAGAGACTCGGACGCTCTCCCCTCTACCTCTGAATTAGCTGCCCCCTCTACACCCGACGTTGTCCTTAGCGAGGACCCTCCTCTTGTTTTTCACGACCCTGACCCGGAACCGACCGCGCAGGAGGACATACCACTTGACCCGGCTCTAGAAGACGAAATGGTTTCAGAAATAAAGGCCGGCCTTCCCGAGGACTTTTCCGGGGAGGCAGAGGATGCCAACAGATGGCTCCTCTCGATGAACGCGTACTTCACCATCAACAAAGCACTCTTTTCCGACACTACAAAGTCCCTTACTTTCCTCAACAAGATTAGCAAGGGCCGGGGAAAGACGTTTGCTGAAGGATGGTTGATGAAGCTCGTGAACTCGGCTATCGCCGACAGTGAAAAGACCTTCGACAAGATTAAAGAAGCTTTCGAGACCGCCTTTTCCCCCTACGATGTAGCAGCCAAGGCAAGGATAGACCTTTCCAAACTCCGTCAAACTGCTGGAAAGGATACCGAGGGAGCATGGAGCGATGGGTTCACTACCTACGCTTCGCAATTCCAACTTCTCGCCGAGAAGTCAGGTATCACTGACAAGCATGCCCTTGTGGAGTGGTTTATCCATGGCCTCAGCCCCAGACTTGCCACGATGATCCTCTCGTGCGACAAGATTCCCGACAGCTACCAGGACTGGATAAAGAAGGCGGGCCAATTCTCTCAACAACTGAGGAGAATTGGAGACTTACGAAAGGGAGTGCCACATATACCGGCTCCCTCTCCTCGATCGCACAGAGACCCGTACGCGATGGACGTAGATGCCGTGCGTCTGTCGCCGACTCAGCGCGCTGAGTATATGCGGAAGAATCAATGCTTCATTTGTCACAAGGTTGGCTGTAGGTCTTCCAACCACACGGGATCCGGAACCGACCGGACCACACGTCCCCGCCCGACCACATCCTCCGGACGCACCGCACGTCCTACTTACAAAGTCCCGCAACGATGGGCACGGACCACCACCACCATGGAGGAGGATGATGAACTCTCGGCTTACCTCGAAGAAATGGGGAGCATCGAGAAAGGCGCCGCTATAAAGATCCTCAAAACTGCTTTCGGGGAGGGCAGCTCGTCTGCGGACGAGGAGGCTGGCTACCAGGCCATGGCTGAGGTAAGAACGGCCACTTACCAAGAGTGCCAAAAGGAAGCGATCAGGGCAGCACCACGAGCCAGGGCTGTACAATCTGGACCATGGAACAATAGGTTCTCCGCTATCGCGCCGGCGGAGCTCTGGGACGCCACCTCAGAGAAAGCCCAGGATCATTATCCTGGCACGTACCCATATGATGATGTCCAATCACTGGTGGACGCGGACGCAGCTACTCCCACGGGTCAAGGGATGGGGCTTGGACCGCAACCTTCTTCACAAGAAACTGCCATAAGAAACACAGTCAAACACGGAATCAGAGTGGCACGGGCAGGAGTGAGTGAAGAGGAAGGAGCACTTGCGATATCCGGAACCGACCGGAACAAGTCGCTCGGACGTGGAACCGACCACGCCAACCCACATACGGCAAACAACGGTTTCTGTGGACACCGCATACAGACTACGTCTGGTTTCTGCGAAGGAGCATGTGAGATACCTGGACCCGACCAGGACACGTGGCTCGGAACACCTGGAACCAACCAGGGTTTTTGAAGGGCAGGGATGGGTCAACGTCATCTCTAGCCAATAATTTTTCTCATAGATTATCTCCAGTGTTCGTATCAGGTGGTGCTTCGCAATCCATATCTATTCCTGTCACCCTCTACCCACCTGATCGCACTGCGTTCAAAAGCGTTGACACAAAAGCCCTTATCGACTCTGGGGCAACCGGTTGCTTTATCGACTATGCTACGGTAGTGGCGTGCGACATTCCCACTACACGACTCAAAACTCCCCTGCGGGCGAGCAACGTTGATGGAACTCCCAATAAAAACGGCCTGATCAGAAAACAGGCAAGAGTAGTGATGAAACTCGGGGAAACGATAGAGACCCGAGATTTCCTTGTTATTGACTGTGGCAAGGATGACATCATACTAGGACTCCCTTGGCTCCGGGACGTAAACCCGACCATAAACTGGGAAAGAGGAGCGGTTTGGATTAAAGAGGCGGAACCGACCGTCACCAACCGCGAAGACGAAGTGGCTGCGGCCTATACAATCAACGTCTTCAATAGGAAATGCCAGATCACCAAATTACGCAAACGCAACGCTCTGTGGTGGAAGCAACGCGTCGACCCGCCGAAATGTGACCTGATGGTACCTGACGTGGACCCGACCACGCAGCGGGAGGACATGCCGGAGCTCATACACTGTGAGGAGGACGAAGAACACGAGCTGGACGGGCGCTCCATTAAGAAAACCACAATATCGACGTCTCTAGCCCAAGGGGTAGAGAAAACAAAGAAGGAACTCCCGCGGGACTTCCAAGACTTCGAGGACGTCTTCCAGAAGAAGGACGACGGTCCCCTTCCGCCTTACCGGTCGTTCGATCACGGCATAGATCTAGACGACTCATTTACACCAAAGGTTGCCAAGGCCTACCCACTTAACCCTAAAGAGCGAGAGGCATGTAAAGATTTCATTGACGAACACTTGAAGGCTGGACGCATTCGCCCATCGAATTCCCCCATGGCTTCCCCGTTCTTCTTTGTCTCAAAGAAGGATGGTAATCTTCGCCCTTGCCAAGATTACCGGTATCTCAATGAGCACACCATCAAGAATGCGTACCCCCTCCCGCTCATTGGAGACTTGATGGATCAGCTCAAGGGATCTCGTTATTTCACGAAGATGGACATTCGCTGGGGCTACAATAACGTCCGGATCAAGACTAAAGACGCCTGGAAGGCGGCGTTCATTACGCCCTTCGGCCTCTTCGAGCCTCTCGTCATGTTTTTCGGCCTGTGCAACAGTCCTGCGACTTTCCAGTCGTTCATGGACTTTATATTCAAGGATATGGTGGCGGAAGGATGGTTAATCATCTATATGGATGACATGTTGATCCACTCTAGGGATCTTACGGAACATCACCAACGAACGAGGCGAGTTCTAGAGCGATTACGGGACAACCGTCTCAGCCTCAAGATGGAGAAATGTACGTTCGACGCATCCTCGGTTGAATTCCTAGGGATGGTCGTCCAAGAGGGTATCATCGCAATGGACCCTACCAAGTTATCGGCAATCGCCACCTGGGAACCACCTACTTCGGTTCGCGCAGTCCGCTCCTTCATAGGGTTCTGCAACTTTTACCGCAAGTTTATTCCGAACTTCTCAGCAATTGCTAGGCCGATCTTGGATTTAACGAAGAAAGGGCAGCCGTGGTCCTGGATGCACGAGCAACAGAAGGCGTTCGACCTCCTCCGAGCGGCCTTCACATCTAAACCCGTATTGACAATGCCGGATACATCAACAGACTTTTACGTCATGACAGACGCCTCGCTCACAGCAACCGGAGGCGTGCTGATGCAGAAGGATGGCAACGGAGACTTACACCCTTGCTGCTACATATCACAGACGTTCTCACCGGCGGAACGTAACTACGACATATATGACAGGGAACTACTGGCTGTCATCCACGCACTCGAGGAGTGGCGGCACTACCTTACCGGCACCGGCCGGCCCGTAACTGTGCTCACAGACCACAAGAATCTGTGCTACTTCAAGGACCCCAGGAAGCTCTCTAGGCGGCAAGCTAGATGGATGCTTACGTTGCAGGACTATGACCTCCTGTTCCAACATGTACCGGGTGCCAACATGGGCCCCGCGGACGCTCTCTCGCGCAGGGATGATATGGACACTTCCGGCGATAATGCCGAGGTGACCCTGTTGCCAGGAGAGCTGTTTTTGAAAAGAATCGACCTCGACCTCCAGGAGGCCATCGTCACATCCACCACGGTGGATGGCTTTGTCATTGACCAGCTGCGCAAACTACACGAGGGTACACCAGGGATTCCCCGTTCCTCCATTCACGATTGGCGGTATGACGATGGATTGCTCTATTTTAAGGATCGGGCTTATGTGCCTGAGGGCCACCGGAACGACCTCCTCCATGTTCTCCATGACTCGCCGGCAGGAGGTCATGGCGGTTACTACCGGACCGTGAACGCGGTACAACGAGACTATTGGTGGCCTGGCTTGACAGCTTACGTCCGGCGCTTCATCCAAGGATGCGCTGTCTGCCAGGCTAACAAGGTCAACACCCATCCCACCGTCCCTCCTCTCACCCCTCTTCCGGTCGCCTCCACTCGCCCTTTCGCAACACTTTCGGTCGATCTCATCACGGACTTGCCGCCGTCCAACGGATATGATTCAGTCATGGTCGTGGTCGACCATGGGCTTACAAAGGGGGTGATTTTCACTCCAACTCACAAGAGTGCGGACGCCTGCGGGGTCGCGCAGCTCTTTTTCGAAAAGATTTTCCCACGATTTGGCCTTCATGATAAGATAATCTCTGACCGCAGTCTGCAGTTCGCCCCGGCCTTTGCCCTGGAACTGGCGAGACTCCTGGATTACGACCCCCTTCTTTCTTCCGCATACCATCCGCAAACCGACGGAGAAACGGAACGGGTCAATCAGGAGCTAGAGATGTATCTTCGGATCTTCTGCCAAGGGGACGCCACCCGATGGTCGGACCTCTTACCAATGGCGGAGTACTGCCATAACTCCTCCGTGCATTCGGTAACCGGAAGGACACCATTCTCGCTGATGATGGGGTACGAGCCGAGAGCCTACCCAAGTTTAGGAAAAACCACCTTCCTCCCTGCACTAGAAAAACGCCTTGGAGACCTCGATGAGGCTCGCAAGGAAGCCACTGCCGCCCACGAAAAGGCACAACGATATATGAGGGAACGCGTTTCCTCCCGCTTTAAACCATGGAGGGTCGGAGATAAGGTATGGCTCGAGGGCCGTAACCTGAGACTCCGATACCCTTCTCGAAAACTCGCACCACACCGCGAAGGACCATTTGAAATCACACAGGTAATATCACCTGTTTCGTACAAGCTGCGGCTCCCACGAACGTGGAAAATCCACAACGCCTTCCACGCCTCCCTTCTCACCCCATATAGAGAGACTGCGGAACATGGAGCAAATTTTGTTCCGCTTCTGCCAGATCTCATCGACGGAGAAGAGGAGTTTGAAATTGAACAGATCTTAGCCCATCGGGGCTCCGCACGCCGCCGCCACTACCTCGTTTCGTGGAAAGGATACCCGTCCTCCGAAAACACCTGGGAACCTGAGTCCAATCTTGGACACGCCACCAATCTTTTGAAAGAGTATAAAGGCAGGGACCCCCTGGCCTTTCCTCCATCATCGTAACTCCCACCAGTTGTCATCCTTGAGTCGAGCCGCTGCTCCTCCCACTTTATTTTACCAGAAATCCCTTGATGTCCCACTCGCTGAATGTCGTCGTACCCCTTCGACTCCATAGACTCCCCGTCGTATCGTGCCGCATCCTCTACGCTTCCATTCTCGAGAATCCCGCCACTGCCATCGCCATACCCTCAGTACCCGCCTTCAGAGACGTTCCGATACTCAAATCTTTGGTGGTCGTCTTTCACACATACGCCACAACCCGAACTATCCACGCCCAGCTCTTCCCAGATGGGACCCTGCCTGTCTACTCTGCCGCAATGGGGCAGGCCATCCACGCCTCCAGAGAGGCAATCCTTGACACCTGTGCCGACCATGGATTCGACGATGTCATTCGTGGACTCCCGGTCATCTGTACATGCACATTCTGCGCCCAATCGTCCACTCCCTACCTACACACCTCCGACGATACTACATGGATGACCGCCCAAACCACCCCTGGGACAACGACCCCTGGGCAAGAGAACACGGCCGAGGAAATGGATATTCCCCCGCCCCGATCTGGGACGATGACTCCACCATCGCCCCCGCCACTACCCGTTCGTCCTCCCCGTCCTCCCACTCCTCATCCACAATTCCACTACTCTGTGTGTCCCCTTCTGAGATCTCTCGCTCACCTTCCCGAGACGGAAGTGTTGGAGCTGCTGGAGGAACTGGCGATCATCCTATTCCTGGAGCCGCCCTATCCGATGTTCTCTCTTTCCTCTCCTCCGTCCCACTCCGACCTCGAGGAACACCTACCCCAGAACCCTCCAACGTACTCCCCGCTCGAGAACATCCCTCCACTCCAACTCCCACTCGAAGGATTGCTCGTAATCTCCAATGGAGTTACAGAACAGTTCCATACAGACTGGCCAGCTCCTCGGCAGGAGCTGTGGGCAAACGTGCTCAGGGAAATCGAGGAAAGTCGCGACAGGCAACTTCGATCCCCTCCCCCTCTATTTCCCATGGTAAGACCCGCGCGTCGACGCCCATATCCGCGCCGGGTACTTCAGCCAACCCAATAGACGTGGATCGTTTCCCTTCTCCTCTTCTCCCTGTAACTCCCGCTCGCCCCACTCGTCCCCTCCGTTGCTTTACATGCAACCAAACCGGTCACGTTCGCGTGGACTGCCCTCATTACGAATGTCCGCTCTGCCGCATGACTTCCCCTGGCCATATCCAGGCCTGGTGTCCTCGACGGATCTGTCTTCTGTGTGGAGAATTCGGTCACTGTGACGAATATTGTCCCAAGAGGCGCAATCCCCTCGACAACGTCGACTTGACCGACTACGAAGTCAACGAGGGGGATCAAAGTGGTTAATAGGGTCTCGCAGGTGCTTCGACCGTACGAAGGGGGTAATGTTACGGTCTACGAAGGGGGTACACTTTTTCTTTGTTCTTTTGCTTGTCCTCGTCTTCCGTTTCTCTACAGACTCATCCTTTCGCCGTACGCGGCTGTATTCGTAGTGGAGTCGTCCTCCACATATACCAGATACGCTCTCTCGATCTCCTTCTCCTTTGGCTCACACGGCGCCCCGCCCATACCATATTAGGATCTCCGTTCCGTCTCCGCCACTGTCACCTTATTCGGACTTCATAAGGCAGTGGCATAGCCTTTCCGTTTATATTCGTTATTTGCTATTTCGTGCTGCGCACTCATAGCCTCTTACTGCGGATAGCTGTGCATTCAACTGCGCTTTACTGTGGATGCTGCGCATCCCTATTATATCCTTCATCTAGATTAGGGGCCTACCGTATAAATACTCGTCGTCTCTCCCTATATTTCCCCAAGCTAGTTCTATGCAATACCAGCGTTGTTTCTATGCCTCACTTCCTCTGAGTTCCAGTGAGTCCTTAGGATACCTGGAATAGGAGAGACCTGCTTAGGCTTCGCATCGTCTCGAAGCTCGGCACTCGTTCTGAGATTGGACCCCTCGCTACCTCGCTTATTCTTCGACCAGTATCGCAGCACGCTACGTCAAGACTACGCTGTGCATTACAACAGCTCTGGAAGCTTGCCCACAAGGTTGTCAATTTTTCAACCAAGTTGCTCCCTGAGTGGCAGTGCATTCTTGAGCAATTGAAGCTTGTGATCACGAATTTGCCACAAGATGTCACTATGAGGTGGAATTTAACTCTCAACATGCTTGAGTATGCACTGAACCATTGAGAAGCAGTGGATAATAAGTGAGAAGCAGTGGATAATATAACACAAAGGAAGGAATTGGGATTGTGACAGTATGAGCTAGCAGACAAAGACTGGATGATGCTTGCAGAGCTGCGAGACATGTTGAAGGTGTGTTCACCATGTGTTGTGGCTGTAACAATGCATGTGATGCTGACAAAATGAATCCTAGGTCCTGAAGAACACTATCAAGTTCTTTTTGTGTTCAACACCCAATCTTGCAACTGTGATTCCAGCCATGGATCTCATCAATGAACAGCTGACCAAGTATTCACTCAACCACATGCTCTCTCCCCCAATCCACACTGGAGTTGCCATTGCAAAGCAAACACTCAACTGCTATTATGAACTAACTGATAGCTCTGATGTATATCAGATTGCAATGGGTGAGTCTACTAAGCACTAATAGATTGTACATCTCAGTTTGTTTTCAGTTCTCCACCTGCACCACAAACTTTGTCATTTCAAGCTCATGAAATGGGAAGACAAGTGGATTCAAACTGCTAAGAAACTTGTGTGTGACAAATTTGAAGATTGTTAAGCAGCCGAGGAGGAGCACAACTCAGATATTGAGGTAACTGAGACATCATCCATGAGTACTCTATGATTTACAGTGTCACTATCTACAACTGAGTTGTAGATAAAAGCAGGGGAATATGTTTGACAATATGCCCTCCCTTGCAGCGCCAAAACCCACAGATCTCTGTAATGAACTCAATAGATACTTAGCTGCTGATGTTGAGCACATTGTTATGGTCTATGAAGGGGGTACTACCTCCACATGTACCAGATACGTTCTCTTAATTCACTTCTCTTTCCATCTCACACAGCACCCTGCAAATCCCATATATAGACTTCCGTCCTGTTTCTGCCACAGCCCCTTATTCAGACTTCATGGCTGTGGCATTGCCTCTTTTCTATTTTATTGTTTAGTGCTGCACACTCATAGCCTTGTGACTGTGCACACTGCGCGCACATAGCCTTTGGACTGCAGATGCTGCACATCCTATTTATATTACTCGCATGGACCAGGGGCCTACTGTATAAATACTCATCATTTCTCTTCTGTATTTCCCCAGCTAGTTTTACACAATATCAGTGTTATTTCTAGTCC